>PVLC010028062.1:0-21370 GCA_004027655.1 Graphiurus murinus
GAAGAAGAAGAAGAAGAAGAAGAAGAAGAAGAGGAGGAGGAGGAGGAGGAGGAGGAGGAGGAGGAGGAGGAGGAACTATTTGCCAGATGTGGGGCACATACTTGTAATCCTAGTAAAAAGAAGAGGGAGGAGAAGGAGGAAGAGGAGAAGGAAGAAGAGGAGGAGGAGGATAAAGAGCAGTAGCAATAACAACAACTAGCTGCCAGATGTGATGGCACACACTTGTAATTCTAGTACTTGGGATGCTGACACTGGAGGATTGCAGGTTCAATGCCAGCCACAGCAACATAGGAAGACCCTCAACAACTTAGCAAAAGCCTGTTTCAAAATAAAAAATAAAACAGGGTTGAGGATGTAGCACAAAGGTTAAGTGTTCCTGGGTTTAATTCTTAGTTCAAAAACAAAAACTTGGCAATGATAAGGACTACATACATCCTTGCATTTTATACTATTATCAGCAAGTGTTGATGGTGGTTTTGGTGCTGGTGGTGGTTACAGTGACTGGGTCAGTGCTAAAAACAGAAGGGGAAAAAAGATAAGTGTAATGAAGAAAGTGAGCTCTACAGTATTCTGCAGGAGAGTTAATCACAAATACAAATGGAGGGCTGGTTATATATATATATATATATATATATATATATATATATATATATATATATGTATGTATATATATATATACACACACATATATATAATGTTTCTTAATATATATGCAAACATATGTATATATGTAATGTTTCTTCTCATGTTTAAAACAAAACAGGTGTGGTAATTTTGTGGGGCAGAATTTCATGTTTAAAAGAGTTCTTAGTCTTACTATGGTGAGAAGAAGTGTGTTAAGTGGCTAAGTGTGGGCAGTGTTTGTGGTGTAACTGGATAATCCAATTATACACTATGACTTTTTTTTCAACATGAGTAACTTTGATATTCTATGTGTACATATAAGAATATTTCATTAAGTTTATCTGGTCCTTAGTATTGTAAATCCCTAAGAAGACGGCCTTCTTGTCCAAGAGCTCTGTTTATTGCTTGTGACTCTCCCTCATCTAAACAAAGATATTTTGTAAAACATTCATTATTAGCTGTAAACTGAAAGAGTGCTGTAGGATAGAGTGGACATTGAGTATCAAGAGTGTCCACATAGAGGACTGAACAAGCAAAGGTGGACACACTAATTTACGGAAATACGCAAATCATGATTTGTCTGGGATCTACTATATATATAAATGTATATACATTTACCTAATTCAAAAATAGAACAGAAGTTCTTATTTAGACTGAGAGTAGAAAAAAAGGGAATAATTTCTTGCCCCAATCCTCCACACCTGTAGCACTTTTCCTGGAGAAAGATCCCCTCATTAACTTCTGTTTATTTTTCCTCTGGTGCTTTTTACTTCTGCCCACATTTTTAATCAATATAATTCTATAAGAGGCATTGTATTTAAATTTCATGATTTTCTAGATAAAGGTTCACCAAAGTTATTTTCTTCTGTTTCTACCTTGTCTTTTTTATCCAAATCCAATTACATTAGTATTTTCCATTTCTGTGTGGAAAAATGTAATTTTAAACACACTTAAGTCTGAATATATTCAACCGATCATAGATAATATCTCCTTTTATGTATTTATAGGGCAAAAACATAAAATAATACCATTTCCTCCAATTATACTACTTTAAAATTTTTACTAAGGTATTGGTATTTATTGATTTCTAATATATTATACTTACATTTTGAAATAGAAATATTTTAAATGCTTTCCAGAAATTATTTATTGATGTTTGATACTATTCTAACAGCATCTGAAAATAATCACACCCACTTTAATGTCTTAATCACTCATATTTTTATGAGTATCCTCACTTGAAAAAATAATCATGTTTTAAACAAACAACCTAGAAATTCATTGTAATAGTGAAATATATCACATAAAGTGAATGACTTGTGCTTTATATGGGCTATTGAAATATTCTGTGGTTTATTTCTGCAGGTAGAAATACCAGAAACAATTCGCATGTTTCCAGATGCCTGAGTATTGCAGGTATGATATTGATGTTGGAGAAAGTACAGGAACTTCTTCAGAGTTTTGGCAAAGATGACTGAAAATAAAAGTAGATACAAACATAATTAAGTAATATCAAGGAAGAGAAATATTTCAGAGAGATATTATTTCTAAAAATTGAGATAATAAATAATGTCCTTAATTTCATTTTCACCTGATCAATGATTGAGCACTCTAAACCAAAGGACTTCTACTAGCTAATTTTTTTTCTTTTATGGTACTGTGGATTGAACTCAGGGATATTCTACCTCCAAGCTACACTCCCAGCCCTTTATATATTTTTCTCTTGAAACAGAGAGTCTCACTAGGTTGCTGAGAGTCTTGCTAAGTTGCTGAGGCTGGTCTCCAACCTGTGGTCCTCCTATCTAGGCCTCCCGAGTATTGGACCAAGTGTATGCCACTGCATTTGGTTAACTAGTTCTTACCTTTTTTTTTTTTTTTAAATTGGGGATTGAACCCAGGGGCATTCTGCTTCTGAATCATACCACCAGCTCTTTTTATTTTGAAACAAGGTCTTGCTAGGTTACTGAGTACCTTGATAAATTGCTGAGGCTGGCCTGGAACCGGTGATCATCCGGTCTCAGCCTCCCAAGTATTGGGATTATATGTATGCATCACTACACCTGGCCTAGCTCTTATATTTTAATTATACTACCCTCTGCCCTAACTTCAGATAGTTATTCAAATAGGTTTGGAAACCTTCTAAGGATCAATTGCTTAATGTAAACCTGTCCAGGATTAATGCTGTTCCAGATGAGTTAGGTGCATTATCTGTTCCTATCTTAAAATCCATAAATATTGTTTCCAATAGGAATATTTGGAACCTGATCTAGGCTGGATTCCAAGATACATCCTATGGAGCTTAACAACAGTAGCTGGTTCCAGCCACCCACTCTCCTTCTAACAGGCATCCCTGGACTAGAGGCTGTACAAATATGGATCTCTATCCCCCTCTGCATCATGTACCTGATTGCCCTGGTAGGAAACTGCACCATCCTCTTTGTTATCAAAACCACCTCCATCCTTCATGAGCCTCAGTACATCTTCTTGTCTATGTTGGCAGCCACAGATGTGGGTTTGTCTTTATCAACTCTCCCTACAGTACTCAGTGTCTTCCTCCTGAATCACAGGAAGATTGAGTTCCACTCTTGTCTGGCCCAGATGTTTTTCATCCATACCTTCTCCTCCATGGAGTCAGCCATCCTGCTGGCCATGGCTTTTGACCGGTTTGTAGCTATCTGCAAGCCCCTGCACTACACTGTGGTTCTAACTCACCCTCGAATTATTGGGATGGGACTTGCAGCTGTGGTCAGGGGTGTGGTGTTGATGGCACCCTTGCCGATCCTGCTCAAGCGCTTGCCCTTCTGCAATGGTGTCATTCTGTCTCATTGTTACTGCTACCATCCTGATGTGATGAAGCTGGCCTGTGGCCCTGTCAGAGTCAACATCATCTATGGATTGTCTCTTGTTCTCTGTTCCTTTGGAGTTGACTCTGTGTTCATTGTCATTTCCTACATATTGATTTTGAAGGCAGTGGTAGGCATTGCCTCAGGAGATGGCCGGCTCAAGGCACTGAACACTTGTGTGTCCCACATCTTCACGGTCTTCATCTTTTACGTGCCCCTCATTGTGCTGGCCCTCATCCATAGGTTTGGCACATTCACATCCGCTCTTCTCCATGTCACCATGGCTAATCTTTTTCTCTTCTTGACTCCTGTCCTTAACCCTTTGGTTTATAGCCTAAAAACCAAACAGATAAGGTCAGCAGTGTGTAAGATGTTCAAGGGCAGGGAAAACTTGCTCAAGTAGTAACATGTGACCAGAGGAACCCTGACTGTCTTCCATTTCATCTAGTTGCTTCTCTCTGGGTATGATTTTGTGAGAACTGACATATTTTCTTCTTGTCAGTCAAGAAGGTGATGGTAATTTGATTTTTGTCTAAGAAGAAGATTGCCAAATGTGTTAATTTATCACACTGTGAAATGAGAGTATATGTGGACATCAGTATGGGGTATTTGTTTTCTCTTTTAAAAAAACATATGGGATATACAAACTGAAGGACTGTAAAAAACCAGGAAGTTAAAGATTACCTTTTGAAAACAACAGTGAAATCAAACTTAGGTGATACAAATGAAAAAAGATTAATTTGGCCTTATAGATTTTAAATTATACTTCCAAAGAATAATCTATTAGTATAAGTGAAACATCTGAAAGTTACTGAAGGCCAAAATACCTTTGTGCATTGTTAACTCAGGGGATGGACTGATGTCTACTACCTAGATATCACTCTCACTATAGCCGGTCGCCCTGATTCTGATGATATGTTAGGAAATCACTTCATACACATTATTTGAAGTTATTCATCAACTGGCTATTATTAGAATTTTTCTTTCTTTATTTTTTCTTTTTGTAGTACTGGGGATTGAAACCAGAGACATTCTACGTCTGAGCTACACCCTCAGTCATTTTTTAATGTTTTGCTTTGAAATAAGGTCTCACTAAGTGTCAGAGGGCCTTGCTAAGTTGTTGAGGCTGGCCACACATCTGAAATCCTCCTGTCTCAACCTCCTAACTAGAATTTTTTTAAAAATTTTTGAAGTCCTTTAAAATGGGGAGCATTTCATTTTATTATCTTTCTGTTATATTTTATATTTCTGTTATTTTTTGTTATATATATTAAGCACACACATATGCACGCATATACATACACTCAAAATATTGAAAAAATAAGCAAAATATGTTTTTCTTTTCTCACCCAGCCTCTCATTAGGGTATAGAATGCTTTTAGAACCAGATATGTCCAGGATTTTCCTCATACACTAAGCAAACCTTGAATTTGGTATCCTCTAATTCAATGTATTTCTGACACTCCCCAGATATAGCATCAAGCCCACAGATTAAAGGCTCAGTCCCACAAGACTGTCCCACTTTAAAATTATTGGGTCAACCATGAAATTGTTTTCACTGAAATCTTGATTGAAGAGCAGAATGTGGTCATGCAAACCTGTATTCCCAGTAATTCAGGAAGCAGAAACAGGAGGATACCAAATTCAACTTCCCCAACCTAATAGTCCTGTCTCAAAAATAAAAATAAATAGTGTTGGGGATGAAGTTCAGTAGCAGAGTACCCCTGGGTACAATCCCCAATACCTGAAAAAAGCTGTAATTGTATATGCTACATAAGGTTAAAAATCATTAAAGTAATTCTTTAAATATAAGCAATACTTTTCTTAATGGAGGATAAAATGTTTACATCATATATACACAGCACAAAAGTAAAAAAAAAATTTGAACTAATGTGGACTCTTCAGAGAACTGAGTATTATTTTAGTAAGACTGAGGTTTGTAAAAAAATTGCAGAAAGGTCCAATTATGTATAGCTTTTCACATCATACACATTAGATTCAGTTTGTCAAAACAAACATTCTACTGCAAAAACCAAAATTAAAATTCAACACCAACATTTTTTATAAAGTTTGAAAATGAGGCATAAGATTGAAAAACTTACTAGTAACAATAGATGAAGAAGGAAATAATAAAAGCTTGGATTAGTAGATGGGCTATAGAGATGAATCTGATTGAACATATTAAGATATATTTAGGAGATATAAGTGAATGAAATTAATACAACTAAAGACAAAATCACATGATCATCTCAATAAATGCTGAAAAGCATTTGACAAAATCCAACACTTATTCATGTTAAAAGTACTGCAGAAAATTGCAATAAGAGGAATGTAGCTCAACATCATCAAGGCAACACACAGTAAACCTAAAGCCAACATCATACTGAATGGGAAAAACTGTGGGAATCCCTTTTAAAATCAGGAACAAGACAAGGATACCCACTATCAACACTCCTTTATAATATAATCCTCAAGAATCTAGCCAGAGCAGTAAGACAAAGGAATTCAAATAGGAGAAGAGCTTAAATTATCTCTATTTGCAGATGGCATGATCCTATTATTTAGAAGACCCAGAAACTCAACTAAAAGACTTCTAGATCTGATTAATACATTCAGCAAAATAGCACAATACAAAATCAATCTTAAAAAATTTAGTAGCTTTCCTATATACCAACCATGAAGCTACTGATAAAGAAAACCAGGAAAGGATTCCATTCACAATAACCTAAAAAACAATAAAATATCTAGGAGTAAACCTAATCAAGGAGGTAAAAATTCTCTACAATGAAAATTATAAAACACGAAAGAAATTAAAGACCATCTTAAAAAATAGAATGATCCCCTTTGCTCTTGGATAGGCAGAATAAATATTATCAAAATGTTCATTCTACCAAAAGTTATTTACAGAGGCAATGCAACCCCTACAAAAATACCAATGTCATTCTTCCAAGACCTAAGAAAATCTGTTCTAAATTTCTTATGGAAAAAAAAAAAAAAAACAGAACACACAAAGCAATTCTCAGCAGTAAGAACCATGCAGGAGGTATCACAATTCCTGACTTCAAATTATACTACAATGTTATAGTAATAAAAACAGCATGGTATTGAAAGAAAAAGTGGATTAAATATGAAGAAATGTAGTAGGTTTTATTTTTTCCGTCAAAGTGACAGAAGATCTAATCATTATTTCTTTAGAGGGAATTTAGTGAAAAAAATTTTGAGCAGAAGTTCATGAATTTAGGTTTAGGTTACATTGAATTTGAGGGGCATTATCATGAGTAACATGTTTATGTGCTCACACCTATATAAAGGTAAAAAAGACAGCAAAATATTTTCAAAATGATTATGTAGAATGTGCTTCATAGCTGTGGATCAAATAAATGATAGCAAACAAACTTACAATGGTATAGTCTATAGGAAAGTTGGTAATCATATGTTTATGCAAAATATAGATTTTTATAAATTGTTAAAAAATATTCAAAGAGTTTTATTGGACATGGACTCAACAAAGTATCATACAAAATAATTTATGAATTTACTACTTTTACCCAGACACTCTTCAATTTGTTATAGTTAAAATAATGTGGAATAATTAAATTAAATTTGTTCTTACATAGTAGAGGAGGGAAAGATGAATTGAAAGATGAAACATAATAAAACATAGGGGAAAGAAAATAAACAAAAGAAAATGGTGGGAGATTTGTTGAATTCTCTGGACTCAACAAAATTGCTGAATTTGGAAATATAGAAAAATACTAGACTTATCTATGACAAAGGGTTAACATGAATACATTAGCCAAGAATTTCTTTTTTGTTTCATTTTTTCACAAAATATCTTAAGCCACATGTTAAAAAATATGAGAGCAAAGAAAGTATTATGAATATGTAAATATAGTATCTTTATTTATAAAAATGATAATTTATAACATTTATCCATATTTATTTCCATATCTATATCCTAGATCTAAATTCACAACAACAAAGGTCTACAATTACCAATAATGATAAAATTGAAAGTTCTATTTTTGCCTCATCTAAAGTATTAACTTTTCTAATTCTTCACCCTCTCTGGACCTTGAAAGATTTTCTCAGAGCAGCACGGATCTGCTTGGTCTTCAAGCTATACACAACCGGGTTGAGCATCGGGGGCATAAAGAGATAGATATTTCCCAGAACTGCATGTGCTAATGGAGAACTTCTGTGGCTGACTCGATGCATTACAGTGATTGCCAGGAGAGGTCCATAGTAAATAATGACAATAAAGATGTGAGACAAACAGGTGTTGAGTGCCTTCAGCTGGCCTTCTCTGGAGGCGATACCTAGCACTGCGTGGAATATCAGAGCATAAGAAATGGCTATGAGGAGAAAGTCAAGCCCAAAAGAGAAGATAACCAAAGCCAGCCCATAAAAAATATTGATTTTGACTTGGCCACAAGCCAGCTTCATGACATCTGGGTGGAGACAGTAGGAATAGGACAGTGTTTGGCCCTTGCAGAATGGGAGCCTCTTGAGCAAGATGGGCAGTGGAGCCATGAGTGCCACACCCCTCAGCAAGGCTGCCAGCCCCATTTTGGTGACACGAGAGTTGGTAAGTATGGAAGTATACTGCAGGGGGTGACTAATGGCTACAAAACGGTCAAAGGCCATGGCCAACAGGATTCCTGAGCCTGTGGAAGAGGATGTATGGATGAAGAAGAGTTGAGCAAGGCAACTATCAAATGCAATTTCATAGAGGTCAAGGATGAAGACCTTGAGCACAGAGAACAGTGTGGAGGCAGACAGGACAATGTCAGCTCCAGCCAGCATGCACAAGAAATGGTACTGAGGCTCCTGTAAGCTCTGCTCAGTCCTCACCAGGTATAGTACTGTACAGTTCCCTGCTATCGTCGTGAGGTACATCAGGCTCAGGAGTGGTCCCAACCATAGATGGGCACCCACTAGCCCTCGCAGGCCAGTGAGAATGAAAAGGGAAGGCTGGAATGCTGTGGTATTGAATTCAGACATGGACAACCGTGAGGATCTTTGTCCAGAACAGATTCCCAGAAGCAGATCCTAAGAAGGAAGAAAAAAAAAAAAGAAAGAAATGTCAAATCAGGAGATTCTACTAATTTGGCAAAAAGAATGGTAAAAAATTAAGAATGAGGGACTTAGCCAATAATCAATTGACAATAATTTTTATGCCAGGGAATAAAAGTTTTGTTTTGCTTTTTCTGAGATTACTAAAAGATCAGAAAATCCATTTATTAGCAATCTTAACTTAAACCTAAACAAGTAAAAAACAAGGTGAAAATGAGTAGTGTACTTCATGTCCAGTCTATTCTAAAACAAGTCCAAGTCCAGGACTTATTAAAGTATAAAGTATTTCTGTTTTAAAGACACAAGTTACTTAAGACTGCCTTAAGGAAAGGAATATATAAATAAGTGATCTTGAATAACAGGCTAACTGGTATTTCTGACTATAAGAGAAGTAATCTGAGCTGAAAACAAATATTAACTCATAATTCATATTCTCTGCCTGTCACACACACACACACACACTCTATCCTTACTAAAACTATCAGAAGAGAACTCTTTTAATATGCAAACCAACATATCTAACTTCCACTGTACATTGTACTCCTGTTTTTAACTAAAGAGATACATATATTGTTAGCTAAGATAATCCCTTTTTCAATTCAGTCTATTTTGAAATATTGCTTTATTGATTATTTTACCTATAAGTAAAAGTCTCTTTCTACTAGGTTCCTCACATCTCTAATATCAAATACTCAAATAATTTACATGTTAATAAATTTGAAAAACAATTCACCTTTGACATGAATGCCAATTCCAATTGCATGCTTATTTACCATCTGACAATTTATTAATTATATACGTATTACATATATAAATATGTATCAATATAACACATGCTAAATATAGTATATTTTTATAAATTTACATTAAGTTATCATAAAATGAATATATGTGTGCCTATGCATATATATACACACATATATATAATCATTTCAGTTATGCTCCTTTGTCTTCCATAGTCTGTTCTAATATAAAATCTAATCTAATCTAATATGTATGTAGAAATATAATAAAATTTTCAAACTTGCTCATCTTTTTAGTAACAGGGAGTTCCAATAACTATTATCATAGAACAAGAGACCTAAACTCTTAGACGAGCAATTCTAAACTAGGCAATCTAGGATGTATGCTCACCTAGCTATAACATTCATGGCATTCAGTGGTGCTTTTAACTTCTTTGACCTTTTGAAAGTATTTGGCCATCTCAATTATATTCTTTATGGAAATTTATCTTTCTTGACTTTTATAAAATTGCATTTTCTTGACATTTCTCTTATTTTAATAGATATTCCCTAGACATTTTTAATTGGGTTCACTGTAATTTTGCATCATATCGGGGTACAGAGTGTTTGAAAATACATGCATACTACTCATTTCCCTTCACACTGGATCCCCTTCCCTTACCCTCTCCCTGCAAGCCTTTGAGATTGGAATTGACAATTTTTTAAACATTCATGGCATTATTTCTACTATGTGATTTTTATGACTTCATCTCCCCACTCCTTTCCTTAATTGGCCTCAATCATTCCCCTGGAGTCTGCACATCTATCTGATGTTTCCCTTATTTCCTATTATCTCTCTAGCTTCCATACATAAGAGAGAACATACATCTACTCATTCTTTGGGACTGGATGTACTCACTTAATACAATATTCCATTCACAATAACTTCAAAGAAGATGAAATACTTAGGAATAAATTTAACCAAAGATTTATAATGAAAAAATATAAATCTCTAAAGAAAGACATTTTAGAGGATGGAAAGACCTTCCATGTTTGTGGATAGACAAAATAAATATAGCCAAAATGTTCATTCTTCCAATAGCTACCTACACATTCAACACAATCCCTATCAAAATACCATGGTCATTCTTCACAGACCTCAAAAATCAGTTGTAAAATTCATATGGAAAGACAAAACACCCAGAATAGCCAAAGCAATTCTTAGCTATAAGAATAAAGCCAGAGGTAGCATAACACTAGACTTCAAACTGTACTACGAAGTGATAGTAATAAAGACAGCACAGTATTTGCATAAAAACAGACACATAGGTCAATGGAACAGAGTATAAGATCAAGAAACAAGGCTTCATATCTATAGCTAGATGGTCTTTTATAAAGTGTCAAAGACATATACAGGAAAAAGAACAGTCTTTTCAACAAATGCTGTTGGGAAAATTGGCTATCCATATGTAGAAAAATGGAAGTAAATCCTAACCTCTCACCCTACACGAAAGTCAACTCAAAATGGTTCAAAGACATAGAAATTAGACCAGAAAATTTGAAACTGCTGGAAGATATAGTATCAACTGTCCAACATATAGGTTCAGGTAAAATTTCCTCAAAGCTCAGGAAACTAACACTGAAAGTCCAGGAAACTAACACAAGAAACAATGAATGGTATAACATTAAATTAAAAGGCTTCTGTTCAGCAAAGAAAACCATCAATATTCTGCAGCGGTAACCTACAGAATGGGAGAAGATCTTCACCACCTACCCATCTGACAAAGGCCTAATATCTAGAATATATAAAGAGCTTAAAAATCTTAACACTAAAAAAAAAATAATCCAATTAAATCTAATTAAAAATCAGCAACTGAACTGAAGAGACACTTTTTCTTAGACATTTTTATAGGTCTCTCATCTCTGTTTTTTAAATAAATATTAGCATTACCCTGCTCTCAATCTCTATGTTCCTCATAATTGGTTAAATTTGATTTTGGTTGCTTTTAAATGCATACCCTTCATTTTGTTTTCTCATATTACCTTCATGAACTGAATAGACATTTTGTTTCATTTTGTATTCTCATATTACCTTCATAAGTTTTGAATTTAACATTTCTAAAATTCAAGCTACTTTCTACGTGTACATTTAGATGTCTTAAATGTCTCTGTGACACATCCACATACTGCCCTAACTGAAGAAATTATTATGTCCAAGCAAGATTAATTAAACATATTGCTACAGATCCTTATCCATTTAGTCAGATGAGAATATATTTTATTTGCTGTTTCTGAACTTTCATTCTTCTCTTGATAAAATAATAATATAAGTGCACAAAAGTTCAAAAAGCAGTATTTCTTTAACAAGGTAATCATCTAATGGTCAAAAAATATTGACTTGCATAAATAAAGATGTATACCTCTAAATACTAGAACAGTATAGAACTTTTTAAAAATGAGATGGGAAAAAAACACAAATAAAATTATCTATATCAAGTCCTCCTTTCTTTTTAATCTCTTCCTTAACTATAGATAAGTCCTTTGCTTACCCCTCCCAAGTTTTTAATAATATGAATGTTAGTAAGCATACGTTAAAATTTAAATAAGAAAGAGAAAATAACTGAAACCATAACCATAACACAATATAGACATTGTGTTCCCATTTGTGGGCAGATGAACATTACCCAAGAATACAGAATATAACAATGTTAATATTTAACACCAGAGATTTTCAGTGCTCAAGAAAAATTCTTACCACATTCCTATTAGCTATTCTTCCTGCGGGGTGGGGAGTATCATAGGGGATTGAACCCAGGGGTGTTCTACCAATGAGCTACATCCCCAGCCCTTTTTATTTTTATTTTGAAGCAGAGTCTCATGAAGTTACTTGAACCTGTGGATCCTTCTCTCTCAACATAACTGGATTAACTGTTTTTATTATTTACTCTCCATTCATATCCTAGGTAGATTCCCACGCATTCAAATGTTTAAGTTACCTCAAAGCCTATGACTGTAGAGCTTAAGCACTTCTCTGCAGCATTGGCTGAATTCAGTCTCTGCAATTGGATTTACTGAATTTTCATGGGAGTACTTATTCCTTTGACCAATGGTCCCATAGGAATTTGTGAAAATTTTCAAACTCTCTCCCTCTCTCTATCATTCATAAAATTAATACACATAAACATAATTATCTCTAATAAAAATTGCCCTATTATTTCCTACAATCTGTGGATTAATAGGGGTGAGAATGTATTTGTTTAGGAATATTTAATAACAGGATCATTAGTTAAAAATACAGCCAAAGATATTCTGAGACCACTGCGATCAGAGAAAGCCAGTTATCACAAATATCTCAGACAGAAATGAACTTTAATTCTCTTGTGAATAGGAGAGGAAGAAGATAGTTAAGGTTAAGATAAGCCTCATTTCCTAATATCAGTCATGACAAATGATTATCTATTAATCAATAGATAAATTATATAATGAATCTTAAATTCATTAGAACAGCAAAGGATCTTTTTATTCTAGTGTATGTCAATTCCCAGATTATTATGTTGAAAACTAGCTTTATTTTCATCTGTTAAAATATGACTTAGTAACATTACATACTAACATAAATATGCAAATTGCATATTTCAAATATTCACTAATTTATTCATTAACAAAGGTACTGAAAGTTGGAGACAAAAATCACATGGAATATTTGAGGAACAGGAGATTCAAAAAAGACATTTTTAGCAAATATTAGGGTACAATTACTAGGTTAAACACAAAGTGAGTTAATATACATAAGTTAATATTTAATAATGTACAGGTTATATCTTGGAACCATGGTCCTTCAGTACAAATTTCATGGTCTCACGTATGGGTAGATAGACATTACCCAGGAAAAGATTAAGACCAATAAAACAATGTTTATATCTCAACACCAAGCAACATTTCCTTGCTCAGGGAAAAAAACTAACCATTACACTCCTATCAGCTTTTCTTATTAGATATTTATTAATAACATAATATTCTAAAATATTTATTAAAAGTGAATATAAGCATGTTCAATGCAAAAAATAAATTGATAAATGAAAGGGAGAAAGAGAAGAAATGGTAGGAATTTTAGTAGTATATACTTAAATTTTAGAGATAAAGTTTATGATAGGGAAAAATGTACTATTAAATAAATACTACAAGTCAAAAACATGCCTGAGGATAAAGCTCAAGTGAATTACTACCTAGTGAATGAGATAAGAAAGGAACAAATTTTTATGTCATAGGATAGAATTAAATATATGGTCCAATCCATCTAAACAGAACATGCCCATAAGTTGCCTCATTACTTCATGTATAAGCAAAATTAATTAATTAATTTTCATTTTAATTAATTAATTAAAAATGAAACCATAATACAAAAATAGTTGCAGATTCAAAGAAAGAAGTTTTATGGACTTGAAGATAGTGTTAAGGATTCAACACTGTTGGATCATTTTTCTTTTCTTTCTGAAGCAATCTCTTATCTACTCCTATTTTGTTTTCTTGCAATTTTCTCATCCTTTACACAGGTTCTAGCTTTCATATAACTAGGAAAGATGATAACCATAAATTGTTTTGCATCTTTCCTTGGTTGCAATACAAGTAGAAACAAAAAACTTTTACACTATATAGTTCTAACATAATCATAAATTGTATTTAGTTCCTAATCTCTGGGGTTAAGCATTAGGGGATGGATTTATTAGAATATTGATAATATCGACTTCAAAAATGCTGACAATGATCCCCAATTCTTTATACTAATGCTTGGAGAAATCAGAGTCAAGCGGCTTCTAGACTAACCATAAAGACAATGATCAAATTGGACCTTAAAAGATAAACAAAACAAGAATGGCGTGGTGGCGCATGCTTGTAAGCCCAGTATTTGGGAGGCTGAGACAGAAGGATTGCAGGTTTGAAGACAGCCTCAGGAAGTAGTGAGACTCTCATCAACCTAGTGAGAACCTGTTCTAGGATAAAGGTAAAAATAGGGCTATAGGTGTAGTTCAGAGGTAGAATGTCCTTGGGGTTCCATCTCCAGTACCACACACACACAAAATATAGTGGCACAGTATCAGAGAAGTATTTTCTTTTTTTTTTTTTTGCAGTACTGGGGATTGAACTCAGGGGCATTCTACCTCTGAGCTATACCCCCAGCCCTATTTTTAATTCTTTATTTTGAAACAGGGTCTCACTAAGTTGCAGAGTGTCTCACTAGGTAGTCAGAGAAGTATTTTCTTTAATTAATTTTATGTGTGTTTTATTATACTTCTCAAATGTTCTTTTACTGAGAACAAAGATTAAAATAAAAAATAACCCCCTCTATCAAATAAACATCTACTAGAAAACAGTTAAATGAATGTTTTGGAAATTGAAATTGATTTATAGCATTCATTGCTTTTCTGCATGGACATCTCAGTCTTCCAGAAAGAAGTTCTTAAGAAGTCCATTCCTCATGGCCTTACTTTCCTTTGTACTCATACAGCAACTCAAACCAAGTTCTAATCCTACTAAATATATTGTTATATATTTTGTTGGGCTTCTATTATTTTCATTAGTAGAATATAAGCTATATGACTACTATAGTTATGTCTGTTATATGACTTTGATGCCTACTAAATGTATCAGAAAGATATAAAAAATATTTTTGTGGTACTAAGGCCAGAACCTAGAGATAGTCTACCACTGAGATACATCATCAGCTCTTTTTATTTTTTATTTTGAGACAGAGTCTCAAACATTTGATCCCCCTGACTAGTCCTTTGGAATCAGTGGCATTGTAGGTGTACACTACCATGTGTGGCTTATAAATATTTTCTGATTGATTACTTAATTATCATTTAGGAATTCATTCAAAACATTATTTTTTGAACTTGGCAAATGACAGGCTTTATTTGGATGTAAGTTATTTATGTGTTTATATATATATATATATATATATATATATATATATATATATATATATATATATATATCTTACTTTTATACTTTTATTGATTCATTATAGTCTCACATGATAATATAGTTTGCAGTTATAGTGTGATAGTGACATACATGCACACAGTACTTGGTAAGTATTCTTCTGTCTCCCTCCCCACTCCTCCCTTCCCCATACAAGATATTGAGATTAGCATTGATATTATCACATATGTATATAATGTCAGTGGGAGTATATCCTTCATGAATTCTCCCTCTTCCCCCTCCCTTTCCAAATCCACCTCCCTTGCTCTACTGGAGTTCCTCCTCCATTATCTGCAGTCCTTCTAGCATCCTGATTACTTTCTAGCTCCTGCACATTAGAAAAAAACATAAGACCCTTCTCTTTCTGTGACTGGCTTATCTCACTTAACATAATGTCCTCTAAGTCCATCCATTTTCCTACCAATGACATAATTTTGTTCTTCTTTATTCCTGAATAAAATTCCATTGTGTGTATAATTTTGTGATCCATTCATCTGCTGATGAAGACCTGGGTTGGTTCAAAGCAACTTCCAACTCTAGATGATTCACTACACATTGATATATTACTATAGGCAATTACGTCTTTCTCTTTAGTTTTCTCCAACCTCAAACCCAGCAGGACAAATTTTCATTTGCTTAGGACTCTAACCAGTAGAATAGTGGAAGAAGATCTGGGGGGAAAAGGGGGAACAAAAGAAGAAATTTGGGAAGAAAACAGACCAAATAATGTTATGAATCTTACTATCACTACAAATTTTACATCATGTACAATTACAGCGCACCAATAAAATATTTTAAAATTTTGGCTCCAGAAGAGAAGATATTAGTTCATTTTTCCAATTTTAAAAGTTAGAGAGTTGCATTCTTATTCCTCATCACAAAATTGGAAACAAAACAAAATTTGAATTAAGTAACACAATGGATAAGAATACCAGAACATCAACAAATATTAAACATATAGCCACAAATTTATCATCAATGTTGGATTTTTAATGCCTCAACCTAAGCAACTTTGGAAATAAAAAATCATGTGATCTCTTAGATTTCCCAATAAATTAGCCCTTCACTCATTATTTATAGTCCAGCATTAAACCTCTCAACTTAGCACTGGTAGTCATGTGATTTTCATTTAACTCATAAACCAAAGCCACTGAACTTTGGTTCCTATGGCCATTTCTCTTTATTACTATCAAACAGTCATCATTCAGGACCATAGTTGTGATAATTTATTTAAGCCTTCTTCCTGCCTCTCCCATGGTAGTTCCCTTCTTAAGGGAAAGATCTGAACATCTTTTTTATGTTTGAATTCAGAGTGCCTAGCATACTACTTGGCACATAGTAGATCCCGAATAGCATATTTTTTCCCATGGTGCACCTTTCAATATTAAGAAACATCTCATTCTCCAGCAACAACACGTTGCACCAAAAATCGCTTGCGCAGGGCAGCTTGGATCTGCCGGGATTTGAGACTGTAGACAAGAGGGTTTAGCAGTGGTGTCATGAGAAGGTAAGCATTGCTCATGGTTGTATATAAAATTGGGGGAGTTTCCTGGGTGTAACGGTGCAGTACTGCCAGGCTGATGAGGGGCAAGTAAAAAACAAGTACTGTGCATAGGTGACAGGCACAGGTTTGCAGTGATTTCCAGTTTCTGTCTCGTATTCCCAGTTTCATGACAGTACCCAAGATCTTTGTGTATGAGATGAGGATAAATATGACATCCACTGCAAATGTGCAGAGGACACAGACCAATCCATAGATGCTGCTGAAAGTGACATCCCCACAGGCCAGGTTCAACATGTCTGGATAGTAGCAATAAGAGTGTGACAAGATATTATCCCCACAGAAAGGAAAGGTTCGGAGGAAGAAGGGCAGCGGGGCCAGTAGAGTGGCACCTCGTATGAGGGCAGCTCCAGTAAGGCAGGCAACTGTATGGTGGGTTAGGATCCTGGTGTAATTCAGTGGAGCACAGATAGCCACTAAGCGGTCAAAAGCCATGGCTACCAGGACACCAGATTCCACGGAGGAGAGGGTGTGGATGAAGAACATTTGGGTCAGGCAGGCATCCAGGCCAATGTGGTGGACATCAAACCAGAAGATAGCCAAGACGCTGGGCATTGTTGACAATGAAAGGCCAAGGTCAGTGAGGGCTAGCATGGCCAGAAAGTAGAACTGGGGTTCATGAAGATTCTGTTCTGATCTAACTAGAATTAGGAGAAAAATATTACCCCCAAGAGCTACCAGGTACAGTAGACAGAAGGGGATGGAGATCCACATGTGTGCAGCCTCCAGACCAGGAATACCAATGAAGGAAAAAGTGGGCCAATTAGCAGTGTGATTGGAAGCCAGCATGGTGAGGGGTGGGTAGCACTGCAGTCTACGACACTTGCAGACCTGTAAAAGAGAAATCATGTTGAAAAACAAAGCAGAAGCAAAAATAATTATTTACACATTAAATTATAATACTAAGACATGGAGAACTCAAAATTGAGAGCAGAATTTTGTGTATGGAGATATAGAACTATCAGAATTCATATACATTGCCAACGAGATGCAAGAGTGTACAGAGTCCTTGGAAAACAAATTGTTAGTCTCTTTTAAAATTAAATACCAATATATCATTAAGGTAATATTATCTAGTAATTCTACTTCTAAAGTTTTATTCAAGAGAAATGACAATATATGTTCACTTAAAGACTTACACAAAATTATTCAGAGAATTTTTACTTATGATAGAAAAAAACTGGAAGTAAACCAAAAATACATTCATCGTTGAATGGATAAATAACTGTGACAGATACATATAGCTTAAATTTAAAAAGAAAGAAATTACTGTTAGATGCAAAAGCAAGACTTGATCCCTTCTGGTATGCAAAAGACAAGTACAAAGTACCAAATGCTATATGATCTTACTTACATAAAAGTAAAAGAAAATCTTGGTGTTGGAAGACTGATTAGGGGTCTTGGAGGTGGATGGGGAGTTTGTAAAGATTGTCAATAAGGGACATGAACAAACCTTTAAGGAAGATGGAAATGGTCCAGTGCCATGGTCAATGCATTCATTCCAATGACTTTATACATTTTAAAAAACTCATCAAATTTTACTCTTAAAATTAATGGATCATATTGTAAGTGATAACTTAATAAAACTAACCAAAAATAAACACTCTTCATCTGAGGAATAGCTTTTTAATAATACATATGTAGTTATTAAAATGTATGATTTTCAGATACCTGCTTTTTCAATTCATTCATAAAGAAAATACCACTCAAGCTTTTGAAATAATTTGATTACCATTACCAGGAATTCATTTTGTCGGGGATGAGTCCCTGACACTTGTACTTTTTACTCTCATCAATTTGTCTTTGATATAGATTGTCCACATGTCATATTGAAAAAAAAGAGAGATTTGTGACCTCACTGACATTTTTGTTTAGATGTTATCTTTAAATAAAAGTTCCCCATTTCAAAGAGTCATAACTCCCTACATATATTCTCTCCCTTACAGAGTAAAAGCTCTCTAGACTAAAAGCACATATTCTATATTTGTCTGTTTTTCTTCTTTCCTCTTCTAATTCATATGAAATTTCTAGGCAATTTTAGTTCTCTCAAGGCTTCAATTAACTCCCTAATCCTAATGTTCAATACAGGTTAGCTTTTCTCAATATATGTTTTATTAACCTGACCCAGAAACATGTTAACCCAGCTGCTTCACACGGAACTGGAATATATGCCCTAAACACGAGAATTAATCGAACCCTTCTCAGACCTTACAATTTTTTCTAGTGTTTTATCCAGAAGTAATATTGATGAGTCAATCATTCTTTGATATCTGTTCATTTCTGTATTTTTTTAGGATTACCAAGTAACAAACTGGGTTTGAATTATGACCCTATCGCTTACTAGCTGTAAATCTTTCATTAAGTTATCTTTTTCTGTCTACTTCCCTCATATGTGTGTGTGAGAGGGAGTATGGGGGATTAATGTCAAGGGCAGTCTACCTCCAAGCTACCCTCCCAGGCTCTTTTTATTTTATTTTTTTAATTTTGAAACAGAGTCTTGCTACGTTGCTGAGGTACTCACTAAACTTCTGAGGCTGGCTTTAAATCTGCAATCCTCCTATCTCCACCTTCCAATTCTAGGATTACAACTAAGACTACATACTATTTACTAGAGGTTTATTTACTAGAGGTTACTATTAATAAGTACCACTATTATTCTCCGTTTTAATCAGTTTCTGATAAACTTTTATTCTTTTCTAATATCTCTATCTCAAATATTTATGCATAAATTCATTATTCATATATCTTAGAAATACTTGAAGTATATATTTTGAAGCTCTATCCTTATAATTTATTAATTTATATCTTTATACATTTGTTGAAGTCAATTCTTCTGAATGGATCATTTGATCTTCCCTCTGTCTTTCATAACTAATGAATTTCTGTTCAGTCTTGTTCAGTCTTTAATTAACCTTTTTTTTTCTTTTTCTGTATTGAGGATACATCTCCAGCCCTTTTTATTTAATTTGAGATAGAGTCTTGCTAGATTGCTGAGGCTGTCATCTAATTGGTGGTCCTCCTACCTCAGCCTCTTGAGTTGTTGGGATTACAGGTGTGAGACACCACGCCTGACAAATTACTTACAGGTTTTTATATCTTCAGTGAGTATTTTCTGATCCTTTGACGTAGAATTAAACAAATTTTCTTGTGAATATTTTTTAGTATCTTTCGTTCTCCTATCATTTCACTCATAAGTTTGAATTTTTGACTGTCCTTTCCTATCAACTAGTCAGCAAGAACTTGAGATCAAGTTTTTTGTTCCTTGAATTTTTTTCAAAACAATTTTAGGTATTATGACAAATAAATTTTGTATAAGTTCATGATTGAGTTAGTTAAGAATAATTGAAGTTATTTGATTTCATTGGATCCATTTTCTTTTAAAATTTTTAAGATAATAGTACTAAATGTACTATGTGTAAATGTCACTGGGAGAATTGATTTTATGACATAACAGATAAAAAGTACACTTCCTAAAAGTTACTCAATTTGTATTTTTATTTGAGCTTCCATGCTACTAACTGCAACACAATATATATATATGAAATTTAATTGAAGACATTAATAGACAAAATAATATATTAAATCAACATGAAAACATAGCTAATCACAAAGAAATATGACAGTATATCTGTAAAACATAAAATTTCATAGTGTGTAGTCCAAAATTTCAGATTAAGACCATGTATATGATTTTATTAAGTTCTATTATAAAGTGATAGTATATGAAAAAAGCATGTACATTAAGGAGGAGATTATATATATATATATATTTAATCCCTTTTATGTATTGTTTATACTTTGGAGAACATTCTAAAATGTAAGGTCATTCATTTGATCAAGTTCCTCATCACTAAAAGTAGGTTAAGTATCTGTTGGACAAAAAAAGGAGAAATAAACTGAGATAGCAAGGAAGAATGAAAGAGAGATGCAGAAGAAAAGAAGGGACAAAAGAAAACACATTTTCAGGATAAAATAAAGACTATTTGATGCCTAGTCCATCTCCATATCCCAGAAGTAAAGCTGATACATATTTATTGGCTCCTAGGACTTTAATTTCTATGAGTAAATTGACTAAGTAATCATTATGCTTATTATATATAAAATATGTCTAAATAATATATGTGTGTGTGTACATGGTTTTACCCCTTAAATTATTATGCATGTTCTTATACAATTTCTTTCAGTGAGTATGCCCATGGATGAGTGTGGTTAAACTTATATAACAAATATTGTTATTAAAATATCATGTATTTACACATAAGGATGTATATAACCCACTCCTTCATATATACATATATCTGCTACACGAAGCTTCTTGCTTCACAATAAATACAGCTTCAAGCATCTTTCTTACCTTCTAGTCCCCCTTCACCCCTCCTTTCTTTTTTTCTTATTTTTTATTTCTCTCACTTCTCTTTTGTATTTTGGTTATGTTATATTATACAATATTGTGTTATCGCACCTTGAATCGATTTTTGTGTCAGGAAGAATTCTAAGCACTGAGAAATTCAAGCTTAGAGAAATAAAACAACATTATGGAAGAATGCTAATTCATTCCAGAC
>PVLC010028063.1:0-21307 GCA_004027655.1 Graphiurus murinus
TCTCTCTCTCTCTCTCTCTCTCTCTCTCTCTCTCTCTCTCTCTCTCTCTCTCTCTCTGTCCAAATTTTCATCGTCTTATAAAGACACACCAGTTGTATTGATCTCATCTCAGCCTGATTACGCCTGCAAAAACTCTGTTTCTAAAATAGGTTAGGTACACGGGTATTGAGGAAACCTATCTTTTCAGGAGACACAGTTCAACCACTAGCACATGGATATGTGAAAGCAAAGTTACCTTCCTAGATTCATCATAGGACTCCTTGGAATGCTGCAGAAGCTTACTACTGTTGTCATTTCAGCTTAAGGTCCACCCTCCAAAAGAGGTGATGACTTTTTAATTTTTGCTCTAATTCTAAAAAGAGACTATCTGGTACAGTGTAAAGTCATATATTTTAGCAAAATGTTAGACCTAGCTTTAGTGTCCATCAAAAGAGGACTAAGTTGTGAAACACCTGTACTATGGAGTAGTGTACAACTGTAAAAAAGAAAGGGAAGGTCACAGTGCAGTTCTATGGAAATGTTGTGAGAACTTGAGAAAATATAAACATGTCATAAATGTAAAGATGTCATGTAAATGGCTTCTGCTGAATGCCATTTAGCATATGAGGGTTTCAGGGTAGGTGTTTGACATGGTGGCGCTTTTCTACCACTAATATCTCTCTTGAAATGACAGTGGGGCTGCAGACAGGGAGTGGCAGACAGGAGTCACCCTGGCTTTGCACAAGGAGACCTATGGTTTTGTTTGTCATGGCCAAGGCTGTTCCAGAGGAAACCCAGAATTTATTTTTTTTCCCCCACAGTAGCCATAGACCAGTATGTCAAAGATTCAGCTGCTAATTTTAGTTCAGAATTCACTGTTCTGTGGGTGTAAGCTGGGCTGTGATTTTGCTTGTCTGGGAGTGGTTTTGCTCTTAGGGAAGCTCATTCCCATCTTGTATTCTATCCAGGGGCGACATCCTCAGGGTCCTGTTTGTTGCAATCTCTGCTTTCCATCCGTCCAGTCTATTTATGTTTGAGCCCATGTTTTTGAACAATGTTTTTCAAAAAAAAAAAAAAAAAAAAAAAAAAAAGGAAGTGAAAATACCCATGTTGTCTTTCTTCACCTTTACAGAGCTAAAAAGAAAAACAACTGCCTCTTCATGTCCCTCCATTCCACCTTTTGCTGTAGCTCTGGGTCAAGTGGTCTCACTGATGATGAAGTTGGCTTTCTGCCTTGATGCATTTATAGGGTCTTTTATTATTGACTTTGGAGTTCCTTGCAAGGTATTCTGAAAAAGCACTTTAAAATAGTCTCCCGTGGGTAGTTTACATTTTAACTACTCCTTTCATTATCCTCCTCAACACTTTCATACAGTTCCCTTTTCTAGAATTAAATAACTGCACGATAGCTTTGGGGCCCCGTGTCTCTTCTCAGATGTTGAATTTGGCCCTCTTGTGGCTTCTATTATGTAGTGTTCCTTTGGAGCCTCCTGGTCTTTCACATTCATCACCTCTTTCCTGTTTTTTTTTTTTTTCTGTTGTTGTTTTTGTTTGTTTTGTTTTCAGGTTATTAGGCATCTTGAAGTTAAGGACCAGACAACACCATCTTGTCTTTCTCTACCTCTCTCTCTCTCTCTCTCTCTCTCTCTCTCTCTCTCTCTCTCTCGTCACTGAGAGTGTGATGAGAGATGGTCTTTATGGAGCTATGTGATGCATGACACTGTAGTGGGGCATAAAGGAAAGACTGAAGACCACCATTTTCCCAAGTCTTTCAGTTCCAGCTGAATAAAGTCTCCTTCCGTCATTAATTAACCTAATATTTAAGACTGAAGATTTGTCTTTCTCTTGGGTCTTACTTTAGAGGCCATTGGAGATCATTACCTTATAAATATAGATTTGGGTTCCTATAGGTTCCCTTGCTTCGCTTTCCTGTATCATACTTCCACAAATCCCAGTGCAGGGCCCGCCCGCTGTGACTACTTCACATTGATTTTCTCTATGAACAGGCCTGGTCTTATTCTGAAAGCCAAGAGCCCAAAGAATTGTGAGAATTTCTGGTAGAATATCCTCACTGGGGGAATAAAAGGTTTTCACAAGCTCAACACTTGTCAGGGTAATGTAGGTTTCCAAAGCTACAAGTCAGAGAAGACCTCCACCCACACCACACACATGGCTCACCCAAATAGGTTCCTAATACTCTTAAAGCTATACCAGCAGGTTATATATGCACTGGGCTTGACCTAGAAAGTCAATCCTTATTGGCCAAAAGTAAGGGATTTTTTTTTTCTCTTTATTACTTTTCTCATGTTTTGGCTGGAGAAGGAATTCTATGTTTTGCCTTCTGTTTCAAAATATACCAACGAGTTGTAAGGGGAGCAGTGGCTGCTATGAGGAACAGTTCATTCTAAACTCTTTCCTGGGCTTCCAGAAGCTAAACAGCAGGGGAGCAACGAGACACTTGGTTTTAAGAAAGAACCAAGAGAGAGTAAGGAAGGTGGAATTCTGTGCTTTGGAAAGATCTTCAACAAGTGGGTATTTTTGGAGATAGCCACATTGCATGTGTCAGACTGAAAAGAATTGAAAAAATAAACCCCCAAACTGGCAATGACTATGAGAAAGTAAGCACTCATATTCTTGTGGCGAGAAAGTAAGTTGGAACAATCTCTAGGCGTATTTAGCAATATACAATATGCATACATTTTGACTTAATAGTTCACCTCTAGAAATCTATTGCAAGGGGAATTGGAGACAATGAAGAATCTATCTTGTTGGTACTTCACTAACACATTGATTACATGAGTAAAATATTAGAAAGACCCTGACGGCAAAAAAACAAAAAAAGGGTAGCTGGTTAAATTAGGATACTTAAGAATGATGTTATAGATGATAAGGGCATAGAAAGATGCTCACAACATAGCAGTGAAAAATAATCCCATTACAAAACAGTACATGGAGCCTTGGCTGATGATTTCCAAAAGGACTACTAGAAAAACTTGCTGATCAAGAAAGGCTGAATTCAAGTAAGAATACCTCCTTGATAGAGTCTTAGTGGTATATCAGAAGGAGGAATTCAGGGGAGGTGTATTTATAGGGTTCAGCGTGTGGTGATTATAAGGTGAGTCTTGAAAGTCAGGAGGCCAAGTGGAACCAAGCAGGGTTTGTGACATAATAGCTTTGGATTGTTGGGTGTGGTTAGGAAAGGTCTTGAAGAAATTTTTCTTGAGCAAGCTGTTGGTCTTGATAGGCAAGAAAATGTTTCCTGGAGCAAGTGGCAAGTTATTTTTGTCTGGTCTCAGTATTGTTCAACATAGAAATAGGAAAACAGATCTTATATATAATTAAATATAATCTATTTGCCCCTGAATTGTTTATCACGGGGACCAGAGGCACATTGAGCATTGGGTTTGGTTCTCAACATCAGTCCTCTTTTGGTTAAAAAAAAAATCTTATTTACGTCTTACTAGAAAAAGCTGGAGAATTATTTATGAATTCAAGGTGATTATCTGTGTGTAGATTATAGGTATAATTAAAATCCTTCCTTTCTGCTTATTTGCATTTTCTAAAACTTCCCTAGAAATTTTAAAAGATGTATTTGTTTACCTTATTTAGCCAGATAACTCCAGGAGTGTCGCATCCAGACTCATCTTCATTTTAAAGTTGTTAACCCACTTCTAAACATAACACCTAATCTGGATACGAAGTTAACTAAATTATCACCTAATCCAAACCATCGATCCAGTGAGCATTAAGTGACTTTTCATTTTTTTTTTTTTTCAGCCAAACAGATAAATGCTGGGCAGATGTTTTAGAAGGATCCCGCCTTCAGAAGCATATTGGAAGCATATTTCACTAACACAGCACCTACTTTTTTCCCCTTTGCTCTCAGTTTCTGCTACATCTTCAGAATTATGGGACAGAGGGCATCAGGGACTACAGGAAATGAAAAAGGAGGTCCGAGGTGAACTCGGGAGGCTGGAATACTGACCTCTTCAGTCAACCACAAAGACATATTTTTGAGCACCTAATATTGCTGAGTGCTAGACAAAGTGAAGCATGACAAAATAAAATTGGATAAGCTACATTCCATCCCTGCTAGGAGCTTGGTGCTTAACTGGGGAATGGGCGATGAGGAGTGACTGACACAAGACAATGATTCCAAATAGGGGGAAACTAAGCACTGGTCTGTAGGTGTATGACTAGTACTTGATTCTCCAGTGCTCCCTATCATAGTACCTGTATTATGCATCTTGAGGAATCTTGTCTGCAAAGCCTGTATAACTTTGGAGATAAGAAAGTTGGGGGCATTGAGACAGTCTCATTAAAGAGAGGCTAAAGTGAAAATTTGTATTTTATGCACATTCATTATGTGTGTGTGAGTGTGTGAGTGTGTGTGTGTGTGTGTGTGTGTGTGTGTGTGTGTGTGTGTGCCTGGAGATTGAACCCAGGGGCATTCTACTTCTGAGCTACCCCTATTTTATTCTTTATTTTGAAACAAGCTCTCAATAAGTTGCTGAGGAAGGTCTCCAACTTAAGTCTCAGCCTCCCAAGAACTGGGATTACAACCATGCAATGCCACGCCCAGCTTACCTACATACTTTATTGACAGATTTTTCGAAATTTGAGTCTGTATAGCTACCTGCAGCTTGGTCAGCCTCATTGTAGGGCCTCAGATCCATGTTAATGACATATAGATATAGATTTTATTGTGTGTATTAGAAAGATAAGAGACAAAGATGATGGGGAATGGACTCCAAGTCATATCCTGAAATTTACTTCAAAAGAAAAAAAAATCCCACCTAGAAGCATACCTGATGTCCCTGTATTTTTTAATGATCAGCTTCTTTCTATTAAAGAAGACCACAGAGAGGCCTTCCAACAGATCGAATGCTCTAGTTGGCTGAAATGCCATTCCAGTTGAAATCACCTTTGATTGCCAGTAAGTACTCTCCATCGTAGATAGTATGATCTCTAGACAAGGGGACTTTCCAACTGCCTTTAGGAAACTGAAGAGAAATTGAGACCCCAAAGGGACCTTGCCCCAAGTTCACATAGTAATTCGTGATAGACCTAGGATTAGAGCTAGGATCCTGAGCATTCTTCCTCCCTGATCCACAAGGTAAAACACACTGGGGCCTCTAAAGACCCTGGCTACTAGACATAAAAGTAAACGACACAGCTCACGACACCTTCGAGTACAATGAGACGCTCTCAGTTCCAAGGTCACTTTTTGGAGGCTTCTCTGGGGCAGAACTTAGTCCTTCTCACAACAGGCATGGTCAGTTCCTCCTATACCATCAAGACAAGGAAACCAAGACCCAGCGAGATGAAGCCCCCCAAGTTCCCAGCCCTGGCTCAGCCTGTAGAGCGGGCCCTGCATTCAAGCAATGAAGCAAGGGGCGGTCCAATTGGCCGGTAACAACAAGCATGGCCATTGCTCAACGTAGGATGCCTTTGGCCACTGGTGGTAGAAACAACATCAGCCTCAAACGATCTGGGCTGAATTACAGAACAGGAAATCCAGGGTTCGGACTAGTTTTGGGGGTTTTCAATTCAGCAGCTCCATGGTGGCCTCAAGGATCCAGGTTCTCTCGCCGTATCCTGCTGTGTTTTGCATTACCTGTGCCCTGAGCCTCGACTCTTCTGGTCCCCAGAGGCTGGCAGTACATCCAGGCTTCACACCCACATCCAAAGTAGTGACCTCAGGAATCACTTCCTTAAGAACTGGAGGATTGTTCCAGAAGCTTCTGAGTGCATCTCCCCTCACAGTCCTGGGCATAACTTGGTCGGGGCCCAAGTTAAACCAACCAGGGCCAGGAGGAGTGTTTGGACCAGTCATGATTTATCTCCCAGAATTGGGGATGAGGTCACTCTCACCTCACCTGATTCACACGAGGGTGTGTGTGTGTGTGTGCGCGCGCGCGCGCGCGCGCGCACGCCATCAACCACATCTGCTGCAGCTTCCCTAAGCTCCAGGCTGCCCCTCCTATGGGGACTCTTTCCAGAGTTGACTATTTCATCCCCCCCAAGGTTCTGGGAAGCTGTTTTGATGGCATGAACGACCCAGGAGATGGTCCCAGCCATTTCTCCTCTTGGTGGGAGTGCTCACAGAGCCCCCCTGGATGTTACACTGCTTCAGGGACAACTTGCAGAGCACTTCGGGAACCGTAGCTTAGAGACAGTAATATGGGACAAAGATTGGGACCTTTCGATTGGGAATACTAAGGGGCTAAGTCCCTGTGAGCCGAGAGAGAGTTGTGGGCACAAGCAAGTGGACTGATAGTGTAAGTATTTTTAAAGTCCCACCTGGACTGGTGCTGTTGCTCTACCTCCCCTGTATGACAGTACAGATAGGAAGTCAGAAGCTTGATAGGACATCAGCCAGCTCAATATTTTACCTAACCCACTAGCAAGAACCTTCAGCATTGCTAAATAAATAAATAAATAAATAAATAAATAAATAAATAAACAAACAAATCATATATATATATATGGTGTTTGCATGACTGGTTCACAAACTTTTTGCTTTTCCTTTTCTTCATCATCTTTTTCTTTGTTTTTCATTTTTAAGAAAAAGGAACATAGCTTCTTTTATCATAGGAAAATAAAATCACCTTTATTTGGAAAAAAAAAAAGAGATATTTCATACTTGTCATTCGTTTAAAACAACATAGGAAATTCCCACCTCGAATAAGAAGTCTGATGATCACTTCTGTAATATTTGAAAATAAACCAACTTTATTTGAATCAGTCAGTACCAATCAAGACTAGGAAGCAAATTTATAACTGGTTCAGAGGCCAACACTCAGCTACATCTTTATTAAAAGGCATTTTGCATTTGTTAAGGCTTGAAAGCAAGGCCTGTTATTTCATCACCACAGTTAAAGGTCTTGAGAAAATCAAGTAACCATCATTTGGAGTGTCTCTATAAAATGAAGTGCTTGTTTTTATTTCTTACAAAAGCCAGGCGTCTTTTGCGAAATTAGTTAACACTCCAGTTTACAAAACAGAATAACCAGGTGGCCAGAAAAATAAGACAAATTCACACATCAGCTGGATATTTAATATTTCAAATATATGCATAGTCAACATTGTGAAATATGTAATTATATACAAGATACCTTAGATGATTGGATCCTTAAAACTGTGTTTTGCCACAAAGCAGATATCATTCATAGAAATACAGATTAGCCCAAACCTTCTATTAGACAATATTTTATTTTACTTTATTTTTGGTAATGGGGGAACGGGATCTATTTCCTTAAATAACATTAATTAAAATTATGCACAGTTTGGATCATACCCAATTGTGAGATGAAAGTATCCTGAAAGTGAGCTGGAGAGGAGTTGTGAAGAGAGGAGCGTGCCTTCACGAGGAAGCATTTCTGTTCGGTTTCGGTGGTAGAAAGTGATGGATACGGGGCTCTGGCCTGAGTACAGAGGGGCCCCGAGGCCAAGGATGAGATCGCTTATGTTCTCCTAACGTTGGAATTGGGTCTTTCACCTGCACTCTCTTTCTCTAATGCTTTCTTGAGATTCTTAATGTCTCATAAAGTGATACCGTGAGAGTCACTGAATTTCGTTTTAACCAGGAGTTAACGTTTCCTCCTTCTGAGGTTGGTAACACCGGCATCCTCAGTTGCCTTCTCTGTGCAGCTGAGCTGACCGCTGGCCATTCGGGATGAAGAGGAACCAGAAGTACCTGCTGCCTGCTCCTTCCAGACCAATTTAATATTAGACGCAGACTCTCACGGTGATGGTAACTTCTTACTAGATGATACACCTGTGTCTTCCTGCCTCTGCCTCCTTCTTGGTTCTCTCTGTCTCGGCCTTGCTGATTTCTGGGGCTCTTAGATGGTCAAGGGCTGTGGTTCCAGATGTGCTCCATCTCATGACAATCCCAAGACACTTGGTATCTCTGTCTGCAGAGCACCTCCCTCCAGGCATAGGGCTGGCTGTGAAGACTTTCTGTTGTTCTTTTGACAAGTGCCAGAAAACATGGCCCGGGGCACCTCACTTTTGCTGTGGTCTTTTTTAATTTTTATGTTTTTGAGATAGCATCTTGCTAAATTTCTGAGGCTGCCCTCAAATTTGCAATCCTCCTATGTCAGCCTCCCTGGTGGTTGGGATGACAGGCATGTGCTCCATCTCCCAGGCTGGCAGGTCCTTCTTTTGATGAGAAGATGAAGATTCTTTCTGACCCCACCAGCACGAGAAGGGAACCCTGAGGACAGGGCCGTTTCCTGGGAAGCTGACACTAGTTTGGGATCATGGGGCCAAATGAGCTGATTGACTGTGTTTCCTACTTTCTGACTAACTTGGTTAATACCAGCTAGCTATTTAGAGCCCTTGTTTAAAAGAAGAAAGTCAAGCTGGGTATGCTGCCACACACCTGAAATTCCAGTACTTGGGAGGCTGAGATAGAAGGATCAGAGGTTCAAGGTCAACCTCAGCAACTTAACAAAATGAAGAAATAAAAAGAGCTGGGTAGGGGTGTAGCTTGAAGGTAGAGTGCCCCTGGGTTCAATCCCCAGCACTCGAGGGGGAAAAAAAGTCATACTACTGTCACATCTGATTCCAAATTTGTTCTGACTTTCTTTGACCAGAGATGAAGGAATTATGCTCTGAATCAAGGAAGTGTTTATTTACCCAGCCCATTTTGTATAGTTATTAAAATCTTATTTGATGCCTCCTCTCTGGGCGACCCTAAGATGTAGGCAGTCTTGAATAGGTGGGCCAATCCAACTCAGTCACTGGGAGTTTGACTCAGTTGTCTGCCTCTCCCTTCCACTAACCTACACACACACACACACACACACACACAATAGTGAAGTGAAAATCAAAGGAGAGAAATAAATACAGAGTACAATAGGATTGTACTCTGTGCCAATAGGATTGCTTCCTGTGCCACTGGAATGCACTCTGGGGGACGGATCAGGACCGCCTCCTCTCCAAGATCTGTGGCGTGCAGGGAGAGCTATGAAACCTTGGCACCTAACACCCCAGGCTGGTTCTGAGACCCCACAGACCCCATCATGCGGTCGTAGAGAGATGACCCACAGTGCATGTGACAAGGTCAAGGCCAAGCCCAGAGAGGCTGAAGGAGCCACATAAGGAAAAAAAAAAATCTTAAAAAAAAATATTAGAAGGGAGTATTAGTAACATTACTGCTATTTTATATACTGTGATAAATCTGATCATAGGCATCATAACTCTAAGATAATAGTCAGTTGTGTTATGTGATAATTTACTGCTGAAATAAAAGACGTTTTTATGTTAAGTACCCAGAATAGCCTTCCTTCTGTAACTCCTGCTCTCTTTAAAATGGTGATCGTTGATCATATAACATTCCTCCCCCCCACCTAAATATTGTTATTTATGTTAAACTAACTCAACCCCAGGAGGTGCGCCTGGAAACTATAGAGTCGATTGAGTTTGGCCTGATTGTTTTTGAAGACTGGCCAGTTGCTGGATTCTGAATATGGCTTCAGGGTCCCTAGTACCCCGCCCACTCCCCCAGGCAGGACAGCTGCTGGCCCCGGCGTCTCTGTGCGCCTCCCAGGTGGGTTTAAGCAGGGCCAATCCTCTTGCCTGTGCTGGTGAGAACAGCATGATTCCACACCAACTACAGGCCTTCTGGATCATTCGAGCTCTCATCCCCCAGAAGGCCGGTTTGGGGTTTTTCTCTATAGTAAAAAGGGCTGCTTCCTCGCCAGTCCTCCATTTTAAACATCTCCAGGGGCCGTTTCCAGAGAGACCGTGGAAACCTTCCTTCAGGGTGGAAATGAATCGACTCCGTCTGCCTTCTCAAAGCTCTCCTGGGCCTATAAAATGTCCTCCTGTGTGAGAAACACAGCCTTCCTCAGTTGGCTGAGGGAGAGTGCCTTCCTCCTTCCTCCGCTGGTTTTCATCAATGGGTCACTTTCTTCGTTCGGAGATCCCTGGGGGCAGGTGGGTCCCGCCATGGCTTGGATTTGGATTTGTTGACGTTTCTATGAAAAAGACTGTGCTGTCCTACCTTTGTTGAGAAATGAGCCAAGTCCACGGGCTTTCGGGCACTTGGGAGCCTCTTTCTCCACCAGCCAGTGACACAGAAGACAGAAGAAGGGATCAGGAAAGGAGAGGGCCAGTAGCTGACGGGCTTCACTGGGCCAGGGACTTGATGATCAGTTCATTTCTCTTAGTTTCCTCTGTGCAGGTCCCGGCACTCAGGCCTTGTAAGCTCTTAAGGAGATGAAACTTGAGTAGAATAACTAAGGAGGGAAAGATTAGCTAAAACACGGTTGCCAGTTGTGAGACTCAACGTCCGGCAGTTGAGTCTGATGGTAGAAAGGTTAACCCAGATTGAGGAAGCGAATTTTTCTCAAGTTCAAACCACCCACTTGCCCAGTCAGAGAGACCCACAGACTTTCTTCCTAAGGTGTCTCACAATCATGCCACATCCTAAAAGTATCTCCCACCCCACGGAGGCTGCGTCTGGGGTAGCCCAGGGCGCTCAGCTAGCAGACTTGCAACCAAGGGCAACCTAGAGCTCCTGGGAAGACATTTTTGGCCAATTCTTGGATTTTTTTTGCTATAAGGTTGGTAGTTACATGATATCATCAGTCCAAGACTTAGATCATGACACAAATGACCAGTCTATAAATCTGCTAGGGAACATGAAGCCTCATAAAGAACTCTTCAATCCTCACCATGACTCCTCTCACACCCATCTGCCTTCTCAGGGACCCAAAGCCTCTCCTCAACAAGCAAAACCCAGGCATGTAATGGCCAGTGACAGAACCCCTCTAAACTAGCAAAGCCCATGGCTGGTAGACCCCTGGGGGCCTTTTGGCATCAACACCATGACCCCTCCCCTCCCCAGCCCCATCCCCCCGGGTTTGGAATTGCCTGCCAGATTCCTTTCTTGACAATGAGAGCATGAAGACCCAGGTTCCCACCAGCAGGGTGCATAAAGAAACCGAAATAGTCCCAGGGCTGTTGAGAACACATCTGGAGTGACTTTGCAATCTGCCCTCGGTGTTCAAGGACAGCGGTGTCACAAATAGCCAGGGACCCAAGGTGTTTGCCAGATGCTCAGGGTGCTCCCCCACCCCTTCCCCAATAAGATAGGCATGTGGGCCTAATATTAACTCAACTGGCATTTGTCCCTGGCCTGGCAGTTACTGACAAAGAAGAGGGCTGAAGAGGAGCGGATGTTACATTTTTTTTCTAAAGCATCTGAGAAGATATTTTCATCTTGGCAGAAGGAACCAGTGATCATCCCATATTCGGACTCTGCACACCCACCCCAATAACACTGACCCCGGGTCAGGCTGGCAGACGGAGAGGTCGCCTCTTTCCATCCACCTTGCTTGCCCGATTCCTTCGTGCTAGGCAGCCGACAGCACTGACCTTGCAAGATAGTAGGCAATGCCGGCGAGATATGGCCTGATTAAAAACAACAACCACAAACAAAAACTTTCCCGAGGCAATGAGGAAGAGGAGTGCGTGAAGTCGGAGTCCTCAGGGAGAAGTGGGGTCCTTCTGCTGCAGGGACGGGCAGGATGGCGGCGCTCAGGACCGGCTGAGGCGCTTGGCAACGTCGGCGTAGGCCAGCTCGATCTCACTGTCAGCGGCGCAGGTGTTGGTGAACTCGTCCCGGGCGTAAGCATGCTTTAGGTACCGCCACAGGCCCGTCATCTCAGCCGGGAGATCGTAGTTGCGGTACTTCTTGGCCACAATCTAAAGAGAGATGACAGGACAGGGAGGGCGTGAAAGATGTGAACAAGCCATCGGGAGGTGTTAGTGGCGCGAGCCTGCATGCGTGGGCAGATGACCTCCCTGGGTCGCCAGCGCCACGCTCAGAATGACGGTAGTGCAAGGCCGCACTGCCACCTTCTTATTTTAGCTCCTATTTCTTAAGTAGGTATAATTTGCCCTTCGGTTTAGCAGTAGGGATTTTTTCCTTAGGAAGTAATCCTGGAGCACTCAAAGATTTAGCTCTATGATGATGATCATAGGATTATTTCCAGTAGCAAAAGTATGCACAGCACCGATGTCCACCTCCACACGCATGGGTAAATACCGTGTTCAGTTACATCGGTGTAACAAGAAGCCAGGCTGCCGAGGAAAGCCCAATGGCCTGGAAACTTTTCAAAGTAGACTGTTACACTTAATGTGGAGTAGAACATGTTTGGAGAAACAGATATGAGGACTAGAAATATCTATACCAACACATTCCCAGTGGTTATGTCTGATTGACAGAATTATAGACAAATTTTCTCTCTTCCTTTCCCTGGTCTACTTGCTTTACGTAAGTATTCTTATTTATAGATGAGGGGAAAAACAACCTGTAAAAGGTAAGTTTGATGCTGGAATGTGTATGCATGCTTGACATGCAAGTGCTGGTTTGCCGCACTCGGGGACATGGGCTAGGAGTGTCCTGGGGAAGTGCTGTTTGTACTGACACTGAACTATAGCTCACTGGTCAAAAGCTTGGACGCTCCCTCTCAGCTGACTGGATTTGCAATCCTGACTCCAAGAAACAGCTGCGTGACCTTGGACAAGTTACTTAACCTCTCTGAGTGCCCGTTTCTCTATCTCTCAAATGGAGGCAACACTGGAATCCACGTCAAATGCTCAGAGTGCCTGGCACACAGTAAGTGCTCAATAAACACCACCTACCATAATTCATTGAGACCCAGCTTCTACGCGTTTCGAGGCAGGTAGTGGCAGGGCAGTCTCTTGGATGAGGTGTCTCTAGCCAGGGCAGCAGCCTCATGGGCGTGTAACCTGTGTATCATGGGGCTTTGTGTTCAGAAGGGCCTTTCTCTTGATCTAATCCTCTGCTGTCCACATCTGGAGATCCTGAATAATTTTTTCCAAGGGGCCCTGTTTTCACCTGCACCGGGTCCTGCACACTAACTGGCCCTGCCTCCAGCCCTGGGGACAGAGTAGGGGGAGTGGAGCACAGCGTCATCCTGGAGGCTCTGACTTCTGACTCCCCTGGCTTTCTTTTCTGGAAAGGGGACTCGACTCGGGGATCTTCCTGCTAAGAGAACCCCCAGATGAGCCACAGTGGTTTTTTTTGTTTTGGTTTTTTCTTCCTTTGAGAAAGCCGGGCTGCCTGGAAGAGGAAGCTCACCTGTGGCACCCTGTACCCCGACCCAGGGGACCTTTCCCCCTTCCGCATTCCCACGTCAGTTTTGAACTTCTAGGACAGCAACTAAGCTTTCTTCTGTTCGGAATCATAATAGCCTCTTAGGGCCCTTTTTCTCCACCCTGGCTCATGAGGAGTTGTAAGCACAGGAACCACGACTTCTTCACGTCTGGACCTTTCCCCAATCTCAAAACTGATGGTGGCCAGAGAAACACAATAGCAAGCACGTCTGTGCTGTGTGCTCTGTGTCCAGCGCTGGCTCAAGCACTTTGCATGCTGCGTAACTGCAAACTATGACTTGATTTCTCTCTAAAGAACCTTATAGGAAGAGTCTCTTACAATCTAATTTTATAGATGAGAAAAGCAAGGTATAGCAAAGTTAAATAAGTAGGGATTCAATAAACAGTTGAACCCAGAGGCATTCTACCTCTGAGCTACACACACAAGTCCTTTTTATTTTACTGTTTTGCAGTCCCAGGAATTGAACCCAGGGGCATTCTACCTCTGAGCTACATACCCAACCCTATTTTACTTTTTGTCTTAAAACAGGATCTCACTAGGTTGTTGTTAGTTTCCATAACTTGCTGAGGCAGGTATCAAACCTGTGACCCTCCTGTTTCAGCCTCCCAAGGACTGGGATTCTAGATATGCACCACTAGGCACAGTTCCTTTAAATTTTGAAACTGGGTCTTACTGTCTTGCTAAATTGCTGAGGGCCTCACAAACTTGCTGAGGCTGGCCTCGAATCTGTGATTCTCCTGTCTCACCCTCCCAAGTCTTAGGATTACAGGCGTGCACCAGCACACTTGGCTTGCATTTAATCTTTACTATCTTCAGTTCTCCTAACATCAGACACGTGCATCTAGTGTCCTATGTAGCAAAAACCATTTAATTTTCTTTATTTTGCAGTGCTGGGTGTTAAACCCAAGGTGTCCTACATACTAGGCAAGCGCCTTACCACCGAGCCACATCCCCAGCCCCCAAATCACTTAATTTTAAAGATGGAAACTCCTTAACAAGGAGCTAACTGAAGCCAAGAGAGACTAAGTGATTTATCCCATGTTGCACAGGATGCTAATTAAACCCATGGCTGCTGAGTAATCGTGAATATTTATCACAGTCCTCCCTCTGTAGCCTACAGCTCTTTCCACTTTCCCACTCAGTTCCATGTAAATGATAAAGAAAGGGGCCAACTCGGGATCCCCGGGCGCCAGCCCTTGATCTAGCACTGCTGTTGGAGCCGGGAGAGCCATCCCCCTGCCCCTGGAGCTCTGCTGGGCTGAACACCTATGGACCTACCTCAGGTCAGAGTTCCTCTGTCTTGCTTCTCGCCCTCAGGCAGTGAGAGACTGTCTCTGGAGCTCCCTCCGCTGCCTGAAAACCCGGACACAAAGGGACAACTGCCTTCCACCCCACCCTGAAATCTCTTCATCGATGGCAAAAAAAAAAAAAAAAAAGGGACAGGGCTAGCTATAACGCAGGTGGGCCATGTTACAAGATAATATCTCTGCCACCACAGGCTCATCCAGGTTCCAAAGGGGATCATTTTACAAGCTAATTTCTGTCTCTGGGTCCATTCATTCCCCTAATAGTCTTTCAGGACTCCTCAAAAATGGTCACATTATCCATCCATGTCTGTCTGTCTGTCTGTCTGTCTGTCTCTCTCTCTCTCTCTCTTTCTCCTATGCAAAAGGGCACATGAGCTTCCAAGATCTGGCCCTCCTTTGAGTGTCATACTCTCCGTGGCTCCCATGTTTCTGCACGTTAGTGAATTTGTGTCTTGTCTCCCTCTTAACCTGCCCATGCCGTTCATTGCAGAGAACCTTCACTTCATCTTCAAACCAGCCTGTGTGGTCTGCTCCTTTGTGATGCTGGGCAGGGACTGCATGCCCCATCTCTTGGTTGCATCAAAGCCTGCTGAGTTTAGTGGAGAGAAGATTCCAGAAACCCAGGGAGGCTGGAAGAGGAGGGAGCGGGGAGGAGGGAGAAGTCCCTCCCTGTCACTCTCCAACTTTCTGAATCCAGTTTACTGTTTTGCCAAAACACCTAGGACCAGCTTTATCACACCTGCTCAGAGAGGCCAGCCCAAAGCAGGGACCCCCCACCAGAGTCTAGGTCTCAGTCCCATGGATCCCCTCTCTGCCCAGGCCCCAGCTCCAGCGAGCAGCACCCCCGCCTCAGAGACCCACGGTTCAACTCTGCAGGGGCCTCTGTATTGCCAGGTTTTCATAATTCCAACCTCTTTCCTCTGCTCCCCCAGCCTCCCAAGGATGAAACCTCGTGGCACATTTTGCTTTAGTACATCGGACTTCTTTAAATTCAGTAAAATGACTGATTTGGAGAGGCCGCCAGAGAAGCCACGCACAGTGCTGAGTCCCGCTTAGACGAGTGAGCAAGGGCAATGGGCTCAGAGCCCTGTGGCAGCGCACCGGTCACCCACCGCGAGTCCCTCCTCCATCTCCCTCTGCTCCCTGCAAGACCAGAGCCCCTTGGGGGTAGTCCAAGTGCCTTCAAGAAGAGACTGCGTGCCTTAGTGCAAATGCAAGCAAAAGTGATAGTCTGACCAAGAGAAGTAACTGGACTTCCAGGTTCGCCTGTTTTTTTTTTTTAATCTTGCTGCTAGGTTGGCACCCTGATGCATGCTGGGCAGGTACTCTAGGAATTTTTTTTTTTTTTTTTTTTTTTTTTTGCGGTACTGGGGATTGAACCCAGGGGCATTCTACCTCTGGGCTATGCCCCCCAGTCCTATTTTTTATCCTTTATTTTGAAACAGGATCTCACTTAGTTGCGGAGGACCTCACTAAGTAGCTGAGGCTGGCCTCGAACCTGCAATCCTCCGGTCTCAGCCTCCCAAGTACTGGGATTACAAGCATGCACCACCACGCCCGGCTCGCTCTAGGATTTTAAAGGACGTTTGCTGGAAAACAGTGGCAATGCGATGAATGGATGTGTGTATTTGTTTTTGTGTCTTATTTCCTGTTTCTCTCAGGGATGAACAGAGTCACTGTGCTGAGTGAAGGTCCCGATGCTGACCTGCAAACACCCCTGCCCCACACCTGTGCACACTGGACCTCAGTCGCCGAGCTGAGCATTTGCTCCCAGGTTGGTCTGATTTGGGGAAATGAGATGTCGAAGTGAGCCAGACAATGAAAGTTCAAACCAGGTTCCTGGTGAGTGCACAGGCCAGGCGGACTCAGCCAGGCAAGGGGCGGTGGGGGAGGACGCGCACACACACAGCTCTGATGTTCTGAGCGACTTCCATGTTCCTGTTCCAAATGCAATGCGCTCTCTCATATGAAAACACTTAGCTCCCACAGCTCAGATTAAGTTTTGGCATGGGAGGCCAAAGTGGAGGCCTGGCTTGGCACCCCCGCACCCCCTCACTCCTTCTGCACTGCAGAGGTTTGCCAGGTCCCTGGATCTGATAAGCTGGATCAGCAGAAATCCAAGGAGGCAGGAGCGGAGGCCCAGCCTTTGTTCCCTCACGGGCCCTCTCCGTCTGATTCCCGGCGTCTCCCAGTGAACAACCCACTGAACTTCCTCCAAGGACAGGAGATGAACTGCGTCCTTGAGAGCTGGAAGGAGCTGGGGAAATCAGGGCGTGCACGAGGCCTGGGAGGTCCAGTTATTTGCCTCATTCAGCCAACGATTCTTAAGCGGATGCTCCGAAGTTGCTGGAGCAAGACATGAAGCAAGGAAGGAAAAGGAGCGGAGAAGGGATGTAATCCACAGCTCTTGTTTAAAGAATGAGAAAAGTGGGTTCCGAAAGGATAAAAAGGGTCTGCCCCAGCTTGTGCAGCTGGCTGGTTGTAGATGCAGAACTAGAAGCTGGGTCTCCTGATCTTTCCTGTATATTGCTCTGACCAGTGTGACTGTGTGTGTGTGGTGGTGGTGTTGCGGGGGGGGGGTTGTAATGTCCTTAGTGGTGCTATTATTCCTCAGGAAAAAGGGAAGGAAGCTTTTTTTGGTGGGTGGGTTATGTAGTAAGTAATGGCTTCAAAGTGGCATAGCTTGGCTGGACCTCCAAGTGACCATGGGCCTGATCTGAGCCCACAGTATCTGCATATGAATAGATTGTATTTGCCCTCCCATAAGCACACGATGCCCTCCCAGTTTCCAGCTCTGACCGAGGCCTTGCAGGACTCCAGTGAGTGCAAGACAAGCTGGGTGTGCTCTGATTGGGGGAAAGCCTGCATTTTTAGGTCAGGATTTGAGCTGAGAAACGATAGGCATATGTCCCTCTGATAAACAGTGGACTCTGACTTTTCTTAGTGAAGGGTGGAAAGACACTGGCACTAAGGTGCCACACTAGGTGACTAAATGTCGCATTGATGCCTATTTATTAAAGGACCATCACGTACCCACTGCCTTACTTTGAAAAGGCCCTTTCCCCATGGAGCCTATTGTCTGCCTGAAATGATAAGATATGGTGGACATGTATAAAAGTAGGGAACAGTATGACTGCAGGCGCCTACTGTATTATTATTTGGGGGGGGGGGCGGGGAGGGCCAGAAAAGGATATGGGAAGAAGTGTTAGTTTAGAGAACTTAGGGAGGGGTATTTCCTGTATTCTGGGCATCTTCCCAAAGGAAATAAAATCAGAATATTATAATGATACTTGCATATCCTGGTTCATAGCAACACAATATACAGTAGCCGAATTATGGAACCAGCCTAGGTATCCATCAACAGATGAATGGATCACAAAACTATAGCATAGACACACAATGGAATTTTACTCAGCCATAAAGAACAAAATCTTGCCTTCTGCAGGAAAATGGATGGAACTCAAAAATATCATACTAAGAGAGTACAGTCTGTCTTAAAAAAAATGAGTAGATGTGCCAGGCGTGGTGGCGCATGCTTGTAATCCCAGTACTTGGGAGGCTGAGACAAGAGGATCACGGGTTCTCGGCCAGCCTCAGCTACTTAGTGAGGCCCTCTGCAACTTAGTGAGACCCTGTTTCAAAATAAAGAATAAAAAATAGGACTGGGGGTATAGCTCGGAGGTAGAATGCCCCTGGGTTCAATCCCCAATACCGCAAAAAAAAAAGAGTAGATGTGTGTTTTCTCTCCTCTGTGGGAGCTGGAGAGCTACTCAGAAATAAGAGCAATATCAGAGATGAGCAGAGACTCCAGGGAGGAGTGACTGAGGGGAATGAGGGATAGAGATGAAGTCACGAAGAATGCAATGGTTGAAGTAATGCTATGAATATATACAAAACTACAAATTCCAATATCAAAGACGTGTGGGGAGGGGGAGGGAGCAAGTAGAGAGGGCACCCAGAAATACACGCATGCATCTGTCTGACACTCTACGCCCCAATATGATGTAAAATTTACAATGCACCCAAAACAAAACAAACAAAAAATGAGATGAAGTAGAGTAGAATTTTCTGTTGCTCCAGATAACACATGAATCACGGGGAGTATGCTGAGCTCCATAGAAGCAAGGATATTTTAAAATTCAGAGCTGCCCCAAATGGTAGTCAGGCAGAGGGCTCCTGGTCACCCAGCAACAAGTCACCAGAGCTCACAGGAGCCTGTCACAGGTGCAGCAGAAAGCAGGCCAGCTTGGGTTTGGAGGTTGTTTTAGATAACCTCTGAATTCCTTCTTTCCAACTCTTAGATCCTAAGGGTTGTTGGAAAGGATTAGACCATGCTGCCCACGATCAGCTAGTGCCATTAGAGTAAGAAACTCCCCCGCATCTGCAACCTCCATCTCTTCAGCTGATGGATGGGGAAGAGAAACACATCTACCCCAGGGAGCTGCGGCAGGGTCTGTGTACAAAGAAACTGTATGAAGACACAGGAGGGCTCCCCTAAGGAGATGTGGGGGTGCAGTGGCCCACAAAACCTCCAGGAAGAGACCTTTAGAGTGATGTGACCATACACAATCATAATAACTGCACTCATTACCTGCTAAGCCCCTACAATATGCCGTGCCCTTTCACACCATTTACTCTCCAAGAACCCTTTAGGTTAGCAAAATATGCCCACTTGATAAAGGCCAGGTGAGGCTCAGCTTGCATTTAGAGTCTCTACTGTAGAGACTGCAGTCTCTCCTGCAGTAGAGGCTGGCCTCAGGGGCCAGGCTCTTGACCACCAGGTGTTGATCCGCTCACCCACACAGGCGACCCGGGCCTGCGATGCAGGGGACGCTGCCAGCACCTGTAGACAGAGCGGTCTCACCTTAACCACGTGCAGCTTGGGCAACAGGTTGCAGTCGGCCAGGGTCAGCTCGTCGCCATCCAGGAACTTGCGCTGGGACCCCTTGCTTTCGTCCCCACGAGTGTTGGAGTCGATCTCCTCTGGCAGCGGGGTGTTCAGGTAGTCGTCCAGCTTCTTCAGTGCCTTGGTCAGGCCTCTCTCAAGGGCTGTCACGGGAGGGTGAAAGAAGAGGCCTTAGTTCATTCTTGTCACTGGTCGTCAGGCAGCCACTCTCCCTGACTCGTGGGCTCCTCACTATTCTACCGCTCGCCACACACTACAGAATACCTGGTAGCCATCAAATTCATGCACTGCAAGTGGATTAAAGGGCCTGAAAAAGCAGACTATACCCAAACAAACGTTAGCTATTCTTTTTTTTTGGAAAACACATATAATATAGAAATATAGCATACCAAAGCTTTTAGAGTGGATCTCTCTAGCAGGTGTGATCTTTCCCTCTATTTGGGAAATTTATTATTTGAGAAATCGATTTGGGATGATTTTTCCCTCTATTTGCTTATCTCTATTTTGTCAATATTCCACAATAAACCCACATATTAATTTTGTAGAAAGAAAGATTTTTTTTTTTTGCGGTATTCTACCTCTGAGCTATACCCCCAGCCCTATTTTTTATTCTTTATTTGGAAACAGGGTCTCACTAAGTTGCAGAGTGCCTCACTGGTGCCTCAAACCTGGATACTCTGGTCTCAGCCTCTCAAATGCTGGGATTACAAACCTGTGCCACCACGCCCAGCAGGGGTTTTTTGTTTTGTTTTGTTTTGTTTTTGGCACTGGGGATTGAACCCAGGGACATTCTACCTCTAAGCTCCACCCCCAGCCCTTTTTCATTTTTTATTTTGCAACAGAGTCTCATTAAGTTGCTGAGGGCCTCGCTAAGTTGCTGAGGCTGGCCTCAAACATGCGATCCTCCTGTCTCACCTTCCTACCTACTGGGACTACAGGAGTGTACCACGAGGCCAGAAAGGGCTATTAAGTAAACAAGTAAAAAAAAACTCAAACTGTATAGAAGTCCTAGGATAGTGATAAGCCCAGATTTTGTGGGAGCATTAACTATGGATAACCCAACCTGAGAACCTGAGACGGGGAGGGGGCATGACATACAGGAGCCATGACGACACAGACATGAGGGAATGAGAGCAGTCCTATATTATGGTGGGGTCTTCAAAGAGACAATAAGCGCCAGGGAGGTACACTGGCGTTTAACCTAGGGCAAGTTGTTTGCAACTCAGAGCCATCCTAAATGGCAGAGCCAGTGTAGCAGGCAGCAGGGTCCACCAGAAATGTGCAATCCTAGGTCTCCAGAAAACTGTCACAGGCACAGTTCAAAGAGTGTGCACCCCAGGGAGATATTATAGCAGAAGACTTTCAGAATCTTTTTTCAGTGACTACCTATCAGATAACCCATTTAGACACATGAGCGGAACTGTGGGAAGTCAAGGTCACTCAGTGTTCCTCCATGAGAAGGTCACAGTCCTCTCCCACCCTTGAGCAGTGACATTGGAGCTTTCCACCTGAGTGCAGAGCTGGCTCGCCAGGTCCTCAGCCACCACACCTGACTCTGGTTTAGAAATGCCACTGAGATGGAAGCCAGTTCTGATGCTCATCCCAGCGGATGCAAAGGAGAGGCTGCCACCCTCGGAGGAGAAGCGGAGAGGAGGGACCGTCCTCTTGCTCAGAGATTCCCAGATGTGCCTTCTGGAGCCCCACCCCACATAGCTCGCTTTGTCTGTGCACAGAAGGTCTTTTGTTTCAGACAATGAAATGACATCGGCCCAAGGAGAAAAAAAAAAAAATCACTTGAACGCTTCCTGGAACGTTTGAGAAGCAGCTGGAGGGTGACCGTGGTTTCTCAATACTTCTCCCTGGCGTGGTATTTGAACTTGCGCTTCATCATCTGCTTTGTGTTTCCAGTTTGGGAGAATAGAGCGAACAGGCCTGGGAAAAATGCTTGTCTAGACT
>PVLC010028064.1:0-21182 GCA_004027655.1 Graphiurus murinus
TTTTTTTTTTTTTTGCGGTACTGGGGATTGAACTCAGGGGCATTCTACCTCCGAGCTACACCCCCAGCCCTATTTTTTATTCTTTATTTTGAAACCCAGTCTCACTAAGTTGCGGAATGCCTCACTAGGTAGCTGAGGCTGGCCGCGAACCTGGATCCTCTGGTCTCAGCCTCCCGAATGCTGGGATTACAAGTGTGCGCCACCACGCCCGGCTAACTTCAGCTCTTACTTAAGTAGTGAAGTTACTTTTCCCACCAATCAACAACAACAACAACAACAAAACTTCTCAGGCAGAATAACAGAATAAGTTAATGCTGATCTAGTGGAATACAGACAGCACTGATGCCAGAGTGCTTTGTGAGGAACAAGCAGACAAAAGCCATGTATGAGTCATTAATGCCAGATACTTTTGCAGAGAGGGCTGAATAAAGTCAATTTTCCTACTAGTCGAATGAGTAAAGTTACTACAATGAACTTTGATGAAATGCAGAGGCTAAGAATGATATTTTTTCAGTAAATAAACTGTATAACAGAACACAACTATCTCAGTGTATGCAATCAACAGTTATCTGACCTGTGCTGACTTTCATATTTTTAGGAATTTATTGGTGCAAGAGAGAAATCCACCAAGCGATGTGTGCATGTATGTTTATATCATTTTGATTCTCAACATTGCACCAGTAGAAGTATAAAAAAGAATTTTATCTGTGTAATATGATTATACATCACAGTGAGGTTCAAAGCGATGCAGTCATATATGCAGACATCATCTCTAGGTGTGGTTCTGTCTTAACCCCATTCTCCCACCTCCCTCCCCAAACATGTTGGTAAGGATGTTAGTGATACCTTTATATATGGAGAGGTTATTATTTCATCTATTTCCTTCCTCAGGCTTTACCTTAAATCCCAATTGTTGCAAAGATTTATGACTATAATAATGGGAAAGATGCCAAAGAGGCTACAGTAGAGAGCAGCCCAAGATAGATTATTTTTTTAAGGACTGGTAGAAAAAGAGCAAAATAAAAATATCAGAGTATATTTGTCTATCTTATTTGCTTAGACAAATGCAATCACTTTGGTTAGGCCAAACTAGCTTCATGGTGATGTAAGAAAACTTGAAATTAACATTGGGACAGTTTCTTACACTTAATCTGTCTTTTAATTGTCTAATAAAGATCTCACTGGTATTGGTAAAGTCCTCAATACTTTTTTCAATGCTTTTATCCTTTTTCATAAAATTTAAAAGTTCCCCAATTATTGTTATATATTGCTCTTTGAACTAACCGATCACTACCTATCCATTGCAGTAACATTTCAGGTGTTCCACACAGGCATGTTAGCTAATCGATGTACAATAAAAGAATATAGTCTAGAAATGAACTTTTTATACCAGCATATTTCCAAGATCCTTAAAGTGATTTGAGGTTAAAATTAAACACCAAGTCATAGTATGTAGGCTGTTCATTCACATTCTTTGTTCTTCTACTAATGTTTATTATATATTTTACCTAAGTTCCCAAGCTCTTTAGGGTAAATGATCCTTAGATTTAGCACTGAGCTTTAAAAATAGGCTGTTTGTAATTGGCTAATGACTGGAAAAAAAAGTTTCTGCTAAAATCTAGATTTGAAAAAAGGAAAGAAAACAACTTGCTTGTAGTATGCCGGAACTCACTCCACAGAACACCATGACCCAGGGCACTGAAAGACAGAAATATTTTAGGCAATTTCTATTTGAAAAAAATCACTAGCTTGTTTGGATTGAAGCCATTGCTCCTCTAACCTTACATCATACAAATAAAAAACACAGAAAAACCTAAGATTGTAAAAGAGGTTGGAAGAATCCTCAAATGACTTTTGGCAGAATATTATGTGCCAAGATCACAAGGGGTTTAAATTAGTTAGCTTAAAGTGTTCCATTTACCACACATCACAGGAAGGAAGGCTCTGTTTTGGATTCTCTTCAGTTTCATTCCTCTAAATTGTTGACCAACTGAACTGCTTGTTCTAGGTCATCAAAGTCCTTGAAGAACTTAAACTCCCAAATCTACACTGAGAAAGGATGTAGATGGCTACATATTGCTGTCAGTCCACAAGGCAGAAAAAATGCTGCTGCACATATACACTTACATGTGTATACATACTTTCCAACCTCAAACATACATACTTCCTACAGAAACCCAGAGTGAGTCTACCAGGAAGGTGAGTATAAGAAGGTTTTACTTTTTTTTTTTTTTTAACTTTTTTTGCTTAGCTGGAGATTGAACACAGGTCCTTGTGCATGCTGGGCAAGCACTCCACCACCACTGAGCTACAGCCCCAGTCCAAGAGGGAATGTAATTTGTAAACCAGCAAATGGCAACAATGCCAAAGCCTGATTAAACTTTCAAGTTTAAGCTTTTTCACAGTCTTTTCCACATGCAGCCAATCTGTTTCACCTCACCTCAGGTCTCCGGCTGGCACAAGGTCCTACATCTCTACTGGTTCTAGATAAGATTAAGTGGGGAGAGGGAGAGGTTGATAACAGTTATAGATACGGAAGAGCAAGAAGTTCTGTGCACACAGTGGGAGGACTATAGATAATGATAAAGCTCTCTACCTTTCAAAAATCTAGAGGAAAGGATTTTGAATATGTTTACCATAAAGTAAGGGTAAATGTTTGAGGGAATAGATATATTTAACCTGATTTAAGCATTACATAATATATGCATGTATCAAAATATCACACAGTGCCCTAAATACATGCAATTTTTAATGTATCAGGTAAAAATAAATTTAACTTAAAATTTGAAAAAATTAGGCTAGACTTTCTCAATAAGGTTCTGTATAGCGTTAATTCATTGCACAACTAATAATAACAACAACATAATAGATACGTTAACATCTTCCTAAGTATTCCTATCCTCTCCAGTCCTCCTGGTACCATAGGTAACTGCTAAACTAATTTTAGGATGCATTTCTCTCGATGTTTAAATTTTTCAAATTTAAATAACTTAAAATTTTCAAGTTTAAAAATGCATTTGTCCCTAAACAATACACTTATGTTTACTCATTTATAAGACATATGGAAGTAGAATTTTCTTTGATGACTTGAACTTTTCCCTATATAATGTTTTCTAAGATGCAGTCATGTAGAATGTACTTGGAATTCCTTGGCTGCTACATAATTTTCTATTGCATAAGGATACCACAAATATACCAATATACCTGTTTTCCTGTTGATGGACATTCTAGATGTTTCTAATTGTTTTGTTATTATACTAAGAATATTCTTGCACATGTATAAGATTTTCTTTAGAGTGTATTATTAAGAGAGAAATACTGAATCACATTGTACGAGACTGAAACTTTAAACCTAAATCCAAAGTAGATTAAACCAATTTGTAGTCCCACCAATATATACATATCAGAGTTCTTATAAGACCTCCTCACCAATAACAGTTGCAATTATTTTATTTGATGGATATGGGTTTAGAGTTATCAAATCCTAGTGAATTAAACCTGTTATCATTCTATATTGACCTTCACTATACCAAAGAATTATTTTTATCAGACATGCATTTTTCTAACATTCATATAATTATCCTAGCTTTTGCTTTCCTTTTTGGTTAGTTTTTGTCCAACAAATCCTTTTCTAATATTGACTTTCAAGGTTTTTATCCTTATAGTTCTAGGTCTTGAAAATGAACATATAAGCTACTTTTAATTTTTACTTGGCAAGTTTAGTCCATTTATATATACACTGTGAAGATTTCTGATATATTTGGGGTTGTTATATGTGAATGTATTTGTTATATCTTTATATTTCTATTTGTCTTGGTTTGTATATGTTTCTTTTGCTCCTCAATTTCATTTCCATTGATTGACTTTGGCTGTTACATGTTTGTGGTTACTGTAAAAATTATGCGATGCCTGTTTACCTCTTAAAATGCTAAAATCATCCAGCACATTAAGCCCTCAAACAATAAAAAAACTCTTTGCTACCCAATGTGGTCTGTGTCATTACCACTGTCCTCACCTGGTTGCTTGTTAGAAGTGCACACTCTCAGGCCCAACCTGGACCAGATGTAGTTGCCACCCTGATGGAAAAGGAGGGACTGCATCCAAAATTTGGCTCAAATATCAAGTCCAATGATGCCACACACTCAAAGACTAAAACAGTTTGTTACTTGTAGAAGGAGGTGCACTGAAGAGGGTAGGGCGTATCCCAAGCAGGTCAGAAGATGACCACAACGATACAGGAAGGAGACTGGTGTGGCATTATTATGGGACTTGGAGGGGGCACAATTGGCACTGTGACCGGATGTCTAGGCCGCAATTAGTTCCACCACAAGTTTTTTTTTTTTTTTTTTTTTTCTTCTCTTGCTTTGGTCTGTTGCAGGGATCTACTGCCTGCCAGTGATCTTTCACTTTGAGCTGTTCCATTTTGTGCTGTATTTGCTGAGTTTCACTAAGCTTTTGTTATTGACCCAAATCTTTAAGAAAAAAGTTATCAAGTTATAACTGGCATTTAGCATCAGGTGTAAGATATTAGAGCTTTTGTTAAAGTGACCCTTGCTCATGTGCTTCACCCTAGACTTATTTCTATGTTTTAGGTTAAAGTGTGTGTCTTGATTCACGCATAAGCTGTGTCTGATGCTAGGCTCCAGAATAATTTTTATTCTGGGCCCATTGATTGTATGCCTCGTCCAGGTATTAGCTGCCTTCTAGAAAGCACACAGGAGAAACACTGACTCCCTGTGCAATATACCAACCCATTATTGGGCAGTCACCCATGTGGAAGAGCAGTGACCACATGGCATGCTGAGGTCACACTCCTGATGGCAGATGGTTCATTAGGACCTTACAAAATGCCTCTAGTGCCACTGCTGCCTATGTCTCTATCACCAAAAATCCAAAAATGATGACCTTGCTCCTCAACATTAGAGGGGAAATACCCATGGCACACCTATGTCACAACCAAGGGCTAATTCAACTACTGCCATGAGAGAAGCCCCTAACCCCGATGGTTCTGATATAAGACTCTCTTGAAGAAGAACATTATAAATGTGAGCAGGGTAGAGAGATCCCTTCAGCCTCCAAAGTAATCCACCAACTACCAAGAAGAAAAGAAGGAAGGACAGGATGGAGAAGGAAAAAGAAAAGAAAATTACCTTGATACAGTGGGAGGAAACAAATAAATAAAACACCCTGTAACATACATCTACAATTTGATCCAACTGAAAATCCAGCATTTACCAGAAAAAAAATTATTTTGATAAAAGATGAAAGGATGCCAATCCGCTTTTGCACCTCTACAATGTAAGTTCTGAATAACTATCTGTTGAAATGCACCAATTGGCAAACCTTCATGGCCTTCATCAGTACTGTGGTCCAAATTACAGTTATACCTGGAGCTCCTACTAAATTTAAACAAAGCACCCCTATAAGCTAAGCTTAGGGTTACTTAGAGTTACTGAACATAAAACAAGGGACAGAGAAGTATGTCCCACTTTAGTTGTCAGAACTATTTTCTCCTCTAAATTCCCCACAGTCATGGCACCCCTTGCTTTAAAATAGTCCATTGTGGGAATGGTTGCTTTAACCCAATGAGAAGTAAGCTAAGATTAAATCTTTAGCCTCTACACATGGGATAAAATAATGGGACCCAATGGACCATCTTTCCCTAGTTAAAATAGTTAATTCTTCCTAATGTAGATTAAAACAGGGCCTTCAAGAATTAAAACCAATTATATAAGGTCTATTTAGAGAAGGATTGATTATTCCCACTGCTTCTCCACTTAATAGCCCTATTTGTCCTGTTTTTCAAGTTTGAAGAGGAATGGTGCCTCACAGAGTTTTAACACAAACTGAATATCATGGCCCACTCACTAAGTCACTCATACCGAATTTTTTAAAATTATTGGCTCCATTCAATGAGCAACTGGTAGATATTTTGATATTATAGATTTGGCTAATATTCAGAGTCTATTTCAGCTGCCTCTCACCACAAATTTTCTTCACCTTAGAAGGAACACAGTACATCATTTATGGACTAAACTGTGTGTGCCCCCCCCTTACTTTATATGTTGAAGTCCTAACCCCAGGACCTACAATATGACTGCATTTAGAAGTCGGACCTTTAAAGCAGGAATTAAGGTAGAATGAAGTCAATATGAGTGGACCCAAATCCAATATGAGTGGTGTCCTTACAAGAAGAGATTAGGATAGAGACAACACATGCATAGATAGAGGGGTGATCACATGAGGACACAGGGAGAAGGTGGCCACCCAAAAGCCAAAGACAGAGACTTCAGAAGAAACTAAACCTACTAGCCCCTTGACCTTGAACTTAGGCTCATAGTACAAAAAGGACAAATCCTACTTATAAAGAAGGTGCTCCTTCCATTACTACCTTTGGGAAATTTAAAACCACACAGAAGAACTCTGACCCAATCCCACCTATAACCATCAGAAAAACTTCAGATTGTGTGCATGTAGGTCAATATAAAAATGATTTACATTATGATGTGAGACGGTAATGCACCAATAAAAGAACATTTAAAAAGACTATGAAAAAAATTTAAAAAAAGAAAAACTTCAGATCGGTTTCCTCTCTCTGATACTCTCAAGCCATTTTTGTATAGCTTGGAAGCTTCCCTGCTTTTAACAGCAAGCCTCATTATGCAAGCAATAATTTTTTTTTCTTTTGTGGTACTGAGGATTGAACCCAAGGGCATTCTACCTCTGAGCTATACCCTCAGCCCTATTTTATTTTTATTTTGAAACAAAGTCTTGCTAGGTTACTGAGTGTCACTACTTTCTAAGGCTGTCCTTGAACCTGTGATCCTTCTGTCTTCATTCTCCCAAGTACTGGGATTACAGGTGTGTACCACCACACCCAGATTAATAAATCTTCTTATACTCCTCCCTTGGTGTATGCACATGTGATGTGATGTGATGTAATGTGTGTGTGTGTGTGTGTGTGTGTTCATCAATACTGACATCTAAATTGAATATTGGACGGGGTCCTCCTATTTCTCAGAATGGTTGCACAACCCACTAAATGAAAATCACTTATTTTAAAGTATACCCAAGGTAGGAGTGGTGGCTTACACCTGTAATGCCAGTACTTGGGAAGCTGAAACAGGAGAACTGTAGGTTTGAGGCTAGCCTCAGTAACTAACTTAGTGAGACCTTGTTTCAAAACAAAAAGGGATTGGGGTATAGCTTAGAGGTAGAATGCTCCTGAGTTCAATCCCAGTGAAACACACACACACACACACACACACACACACACACACATACACACACATCTATATTTTAAAGTATTATGTGCATAATAAGTATTATGCACTTTATTTACTTGTAAAACACTTCAGTGTCACTCTCTCTTCCCTGTTAACATGTTTTTTCTTTATTTTTATTCTTTTTTAACCCAGAAATAAAACAGTACTGTTTTACTTTTCATAAAGGCAATGTTTACCCATTTATTTGTGCATCATTTATTTTTCTATGTCTTACCTTCTGCCTATGATCATTTTCTCTCCTTTCCTTTGCCAAGTCCTCTATCGTATAGTTCTGTTGCTTTGATCTCTTTGTAGATAATTTGCTTTGCCTCTTTGGCTGCTTTGAAGAGCTTCTCTTTGGGTTTAATGATGTTTCAACACAAAATGTGAAGGTAAAAGTCTTTTTCTCTAATCTCTCCTGTTTAGTACTTACTTTGATTCCCCTACACATAGATTCAAGTCTTTAATATTTTAATTATTTCTGCAAATATTGCCTCTCTTCTATTTCCTGTATTCTCATTTTATGATAGTTCCTTCAACTTATATTGGACCTCAGTCTCTCTTGAGCCTGGAAATACATTAGAAAAGGATGTTCCCTTTAGGGCCTACTTGATTTGTAGCAGAATGGCCAGAATTTGCCTCAGTCGTTTAAGCAGAAATTCAAAGATTAGAATTTCAGCTCCTTGTACTAGAGATATTTTAGGGGAAGGTATGATGCACCTTATAATTCACACCCAAAAGCAACTGTCTCCTCAGCCTATACATCAAAAGGCAGCCTTCCCATACATTGAAGCAGAAATAAGAGATTTGTTACTCTACAATGTTTCCAGACGTCATTCTTTGCTCTTTGCATTGTTTTTGTTTTGTTTTGCAGCACTAGGGATTGAACCCAGAGGTTTGCACATGCTAGGGAAGCACTGTATCACTGACCTACATTCCCAGCATATGGAATGATATTCTTATTTAAAAGGTTGCTTTTTAATTTTTATGTGATGTGGTTATCTCTTTTATTTTATCTTGTTTTGCTTTTTGTTTCATTTTTAGGGCATTTAGCACTATTTTTTAAAATGCTTCAGTGTGCTGGTAATAATTACTAAAAAGATACCCTCCAAAATCTCAGAATGATAAACTTGATCACACTTCAACCTATTTGATTGGTTTGTCAATCTGGAGATTTGATGTAGACCTTGAAGAAGACTTATCTTGACTCAACATTAGCAATTACTAAATTTCCATTTAACAGTATGTCTTTTCTGAGCTACAGTTTCCAACTGGTGTAATTATTGTACAGAATTTAGAGTAGCTGTATGTCACCTTGCTTGTGTTTATCATATAACTAGTAAGTTACAATTATAAGTTAAAAAAAAAAAAAAAACAGTTTCAGAAAGCAAAATTAGCTTAGTGGCTTAAAACCATTCCAAAGAGAGCAAGTAATAACTTTGCATCGAATGGAAAATGGAAAAGCTTCAAAACACAGAAAGGGGACTTCAGATAAATGAGGAGAGAGATGAGTAGAATAGTGGAAGGGGTTTGGGGAGGTAGAACAGGAGGATTGAACAAGGAAGCAGTTCAAATGTTATGTCCTTCTATGAAGGCATCACTACTAATCTCACTAACACATACAGGGAGGAGGGGGGAGTGAGCCAGTGGGATGAGGAGGGAAACACACAGAGTGCCGTGTACATGTATGTTTGTATCACTTTCAACCTCACTATGCTGCATAATGATATTGCACCAATAAAGTATAATAAAAAAGAAAAGTGACATTGTATGTATGCTTTTCATCTTTACCTATCCATAGAGATAAAAAAGTTGTATTGTGCATTAAAATTTTAGCTGAAAAGATCATAAAATGTTAAGCAATGCACAAAAATGCCAAGGCTACTTCATATGTTTCCAAAGAAGGAAAAATAAAATTTCTGAATCTTATTTACTGCTACTTTTCAGGGACAAAAACAAAATGAACAAAAATTATATGATTAAAATGACCAAGAATTCTGTAATCTCCTGTAATAATTAGAAAGACTCCGTGTAACTATTTTCCTGCCCAGCAGGGGATGTCTGCCTTTGAATTTTATCTTCATCAAAGTAAATGAACACTGTATGGGTTTGCATTTATAGAAGCATCAATTTTGGTCATAATGGAGTAATTAAAAGTAAACTCAATTTTCTGCCATAAACAACAAAAAAGTGCAGGTCTGTGACTTGTGGGGAAAAGGAGGCATGTATGAGTAGCATGTTTGCCTGAACATTCTCCATGGAGGTGCAGTTGGATGTGGACACTGGGAGATCCAGCTAAGGAGAGCCAAATGATCACTCAGAATGGAGAAGTCCAAGACTAGAGCTCACTGAAGCAGCTGGATTTATATCACTTTGTTCATGAATCTGCACAATTCTGGTCTCTCTCCCTTTTCTTCTAAAGCTGCCATAAATCATTAGAGAGGAGGATCTATCTTCATGACTTTAATTGTAGCACTCCCCAAAAGCCCCATTTATGAACTCCATGGTCAGATTAAGGTTCCACCTTCTTAATACCTTAATAACTAGGCATGGTGGTGCACACTTGTAATCCAGGAGAATCTTAGGTTCAAAGCCAGACTCAGAAATTTAGCAAGGCCCTCCACTACTTAGACCCAGTTTCAAAATAAAAAATATAAAAGGGCTGGGGTGTAGCTTAGAAGTAGAATTCCTCTGAACTCAATTTCCAATAACACACACACACACACACACACACACACACACACACACACACAACCTTAATATACCTTGATATCCAAATCATAGCAAGTAAGAACATCAAATTGATGCTTAGATTAGCTAGAATGGGGGGGGGTTGTCCAATATAGTGAGACACTAAAGTTCAAAGATTTTCTATAGAAATACAGAGGTCAAACAAATTCTGAAAATGGAAACACCTGCCTTGGGGTGACTGCAATCTAAAAGAATGAGCTAGTGATGACAGTAACTTTGTACTATATACTCTTTTAACTTCAAGGAACATCTCTAAGAAAAATAATGCAATGCCAAAGAGAGAGAGCAGATAAATTGAGTACAGAAGGTCTTGTAAAGGGCCTGTCTTAGTATAGAAACAAAAGAGAATGAGATAGAAAATTAGTCATGAAAATTCACAAGGAAAAGATAGGATAGGAAGTCAACAACATAGAAAGGGAAAGAAACAAGGTTATGAATAATGTGTAATCTTTATCACCAATAAAAAAAAGTGAGTCCCAGAGAAAAAAGATGGAGATATTTAATTACCAAAATATTTCATCTAAAAGAGTTTAACAGGGATTACATATCAGTTAAAAAAGTGGACAAGGTTTTTAAAATAGGCGCGATTTTACAGTTATCGAGCATATTTATTAAATAAACAAAAACTACAGATTCTCTCAGAAAGTAGCCATTATTTGTGAGAACTACAAGGCCTTTTTTCTGGTATACAATAACAGTATTCTAATACATGATTATATGCTGTGATTACAGCACAGCTATTAGCTAATAACACTTGCTTAATACCTTTCTTTATAAATTATACTGTAGTCACATAAGCAATAGATTTTAAGCCTAAATGCAAGAAACCATAAACTGTATACAAGAGATATAGGTTGAATATACTTCTGGAAGCACATTTGAAAAAAGTAAGTTATAAATGTTCTTATTATATATCCAGTAATGTCAAAAGACTGAATGATGAATTCAGTAGAAAGGTATGTTTGCTGTCATATATAGAAAGCAACTGAGTTTTGTTTTTAATTACTTGTTCTGAGTTTTGTTTTTTATTATTTGTTCTGATTTGATGTGAATTTACAAGAACATTCGGGTACTATATATAATAATTTGCACACACATTTGCAGCCCACAGGAAAACCTTGCAAGCAGGTATTACATTAAAATTATTCCTACTTTTAAAAAGAGATACAGTGACTCATAAGGGAATCACCTGACTTCTGAGACTGCAGTTTAGAAGTGACAGGGCCAGGATTTGAACCAGGGTCTACCTCACAAGGATGTGTCTCATCACACTGACCAAGTATCTAGACAAAATATGAAGCTGAGAATAATTTAGAACTGTATCTAATTAACTGTTCTAAATACATATGCTCATGAATATAAATACATACATATACTGTACACAGAAAAAAAAAACCTCCTGGCACCTAAGAAGGTCAATATTAGAGCCAGAAAGACTTATTTAGTAGGGAATAAACTCACCATTACAGGGTACCTGGGACATTATTTTTTGAATGGAAGATGAACTATTTATTTGTACTTTATTTCTCATTTGTCCTAAAAAAATTTCCCATAGGTAATATTGATCAGTATAAACCGCAATATTATAATCTAGGCTGGTAAAATCTTTATATTGCTCTTAGAAAGCTATATTTTACATATGTATGTGTGTTTACATATAGCATATAAATGACATGTTCTTATAACATATATACATATACTTGTGCATATATACAACTCCCTATCTTCCTATTCCCTATCCCCCCCTCCTCCCTCCCTCTCTCTCCACATACACACATAGGTTTTGCACACACACACAGTTAGGTAAGAGAAAACATTCAGCCTGATAGTACTTTGAGAGATATCTATTTAAAAACATTTCAACCTAGGTGCCCATCAACAGATGAATGGATAAAGAAAATGTGGTATATACAAATAATAAAATTTTACTCAGCCATAAAAAGGAACAAAATTATGTCATTTGCAGAATAATAGGTGGCACTAGAGAATATTGTGCTTAGTGAGATCTGCCAGTCAAGGGTTATATGTTTCACTCATATGTGGAAGATAAACAGAAAATAAGAAACAAAAGAGACTTGAGGTAAATAAAGAGAAAGACCAGTAGAAGAGAAAGACCAGTGGGAAAAGATTGGAAGAAGGAGGTTAGGAGAGAAAAAAGAATTGATTAAGGAAACAGTTCAATAATGCTATGTCCATATATGAAGGCGTCACTGCCGATCTCACTAAGATGTATGGGGTGGGGGGTGGGTGGAGGGAGTGTGGAATCTAGAGGAAATCACAACAAATGTTAGGTGCACATACGTTTCTATCACTTTGAGCCTCACTCTGATGTATTAAGGTTAATAATTACAATGCAACAATGAACGTTAAAGTTATATATGGCCACAAGTTATTTCAAATTCATATTTTCATTGAGGGAAAAGGTATGACATGTTTAGTCCTATAGTAGTATATATTACGTTTACAATAAACTTAACTATTGGAATTAATTTAACATTTTGCTTATAAAATATTTTCAAAATGAGCTAACAAATATACAACTACCTAAGCTCATGGTGAGATAAAACTCTGACATACAATTTATTACATTTCACATAGAAGGAAAAGGTATTTTTCTGTGTCCCAAAAAGACATGTAAACGAGAAACTCTGGAGATATTGGGTATGAATATGCATGTTTGGGGACAAATGAGTCCCTATTTCACGGTAATTACTTGCTAACGTTTCTTCTTCCAGCTCCACTGTCATAGCCTAGAGAAAAGCAAAGCAGTGGTTTCCCTTTCACTCATCATTTTCCAAAGGAGAATAAACCAAGGGAAAATTGCAAGGTAATTTTTTACTGTTAAACAAAAGCCCAGCCATGCTCACCAAATGCCCCTTCTCTTCAAGATTGAATAAATAATATGTTTCAGAAGCAGAAGCCTGTTTCCTAGAGCTGACAATGATGTTCTGGAAGTGACAATGCTGATAGTTCTATATATTCTTGGCTCATTGGACATATATATTCCAGTAATTATAAAGTCTAATCCATAATACTTCTCTTTGATGCAGCAATAGAGAATGAAAATCAATATGTAGTTTGGAGCCTGTTCAGAAAAATCGTATCACTAGAAGTGTCAGAACTTTTCTGGTATGGTTATCTATGGTGATTCCTAATCACAGCCAAAGCTCCTCAAGTGGGGAATGTCTTGAGTCTTCAAGCAACATATATGGCAACATAAGGCCAGTCGATATGGTACAATTCCATGCCATAGGAAGACTCTAAGATTCTTTGTCTTTGTAACTGTTAATTTTTCTGTGTTCCATAAAATAAGATATGTTTCACTGAGGCAGGATTACAACTCTACAATGTTGAAAAGTTAGAAAAGGAAAATAAATAAAACTAGTATACATTTTGGAAGGGAGATAAGACATGAAGTGAAATGAAAACAGCCTTTGTAGTGAAACCAGACCTTAAGTCTCAGAGTTGTCACTCAGAGCTTGATTACACTCTGAGACTGTTACATGGAATAATGCATACTTTCTGAGACTAATGGGAGGATCAGAAGAGACTCAAGAGAAGTTTCTAAGATGTGATAAGTATGTTAGAGAAGCATAGCAATTTAAATTAGATAAAATGCAGTTTAAGTAAATTTTCATTTTCAGTTTTTATTGTGCATTTATTTATTCACTTATTTATTTATGGTACTGAGGACTACCTCTGAGCTACATTCAAGCCTTATATTTTTTTTTTTTTGCGGTACTGGGGATTGAACTCAGGGGCATTCTACCTCCGAGCTACACCCCCAGCCCTATTTTTTATTCTTTATTTTGAAACCGAGTTTCACTAAGTTGCGGAGTGCCTCACTAGGTAGCTGAGACTGGCCGCGAACCCAGATCCTCTGGTCTTAGCCTCCCAAAGGCTGAGATTACAAGTGTGAGCCACCACGCCCGGCCATTTTTTTTTTTAAACAGGTTTTTGATAAGTTGATGGGTCTTGCTGATTTGCTGAGGCTGGCCTTGAACCTGTGACCCTCCTGTTTCAGTCTCCTAGTACTAGGATTAAATACTTGTGCCACCATGCCTGCTTCTGAATTTTCACTTTTAAACCCAATTTAATAAATATTTTAATTGTCTCTGTCTCTGTGTATGTATGTCTGCATGCACATACATACAGATATGTACCTATATACACAACACAAATAATTACAAATAATCATTGGATGGTATATGATTTATATGTAATCCAGCTCAACCCTTATTAAATGTAAAGTCTGAAATACAACTTTTCTGAAATGAATTCATTTTGCTTTGCTTAAACCTCTCCAGTGACTGAAACTCAGGCTGTATTTGTTTTAAAGCAGAGAAAATAGCATGTGTAGCATATCTACTTCCTGATGACATCTCTACTGCTTATATCATTTTCCTCTTTCCTCAGTGATACATTAAGTCATTCTTTGACATGTTACTTTCCTATTTCCTTCCAATAAAATGGTTCAATCTCATCCATCCTGCTCTGAATCCTCAGAACTAATTACAATAGAAATATGAGTGGGACCACATTTCAATTCAAGAAAATTACTAGTTCTCCTTGTTTTTTAATTTCCTTATTTTTTAATGCAACCAAAATGGCATTTGCATTTTGAAAGACCTCTTCACACTGCTGGTTCATGCTAAGTTCCCTTGACTACATTTCGTGGTTCTTACTCACAGGGTTCTGTGCTTGAATATCTGATCATTGCTAAGTAGCAGAGTCATACCAGTAATGGGATTCCTCAACATCTTCATGCTTGGTATTCCTGATGCAATTCCTATTAATTCTACCTCCTTGAAAACAAAACTATAAAACTCTCCAGGAACAATTTGTAACAGAATGTAGTTAAATCTGCACCATAAATTTACTCTTTATATCAGTGTAATTTACTTACATTGTCTCTAGTTCAATCTTAGGGTTGGTCATTAAAAAGATGATTCAAATGCTTGTTTTGGTATAATTTGTTATTCATTTATGTTTGTAAGGATGAAGATAGCTATGTTATCTCCAAATAAAATGAACACATTCAATAAGGAATGCAATATTGAGTATCTAAAGTTTTGCATCATGACAAGGTCAAATGTGGTAGTTTTTACTCTATTGATTCACATTCATGACCCAAATGAGGTTACTGCTTATGCAGAGTACAATTAAATCAAGGTTAGACAAGAAGACTTCTGTAACACAAGATAGAGCACCAAGAAATTGCATAGTATTGTTAGAATTTGCATCAGTGTTTATTCTTAATGATACATTACCCAGTGTCCTAAATACTAACACAAGTTTTACCTCTATCATTAAATTTGTTTACACTATAGGCATGTTGATAATATGACAATTTTCCAGTAATACTCATATATGACTATGTAATGATTCATTTACTGATATGGAAAATTTTTCTTCTACAGTACATTTAAGTCAGATTTGTAAGAAATGTTTCATTGGGAAAATTTCCAAGTTTTTCTCTTACAAGTATCCAGCCAGCCCACAGTTCTGGTTAGTAATATATTATCACATTAAAGTTCTCATATCTTAAATTATTTAAATAAGTATGTAATACTACTCAAAAAAGAATTAAACTAGTGAATAATGGATATCTCATTTTTATGTTAAATTGTAATGAATTACAAAAAATATACCAAGTGGGCTAATTTGGCAATTATGTCATACTAAATTCATGCATTATAATTATGCATCATAGTGAAATTCAAAGTGATAAATAAATACATGTTTTGCTTTTTATAAGAAATAAATAAAAGGAAAGGAGAAAGGGTAATATTGTCTGGCATTTGTTATGCATTTAAGGAATAATTCCCCCTATTGTTTTCCTGTTGTTGTAAGACAATTATAAAATTTATACAAATAGGTTGATAGTTAATGAATAAGAATAATTGATATTCCTGAATCTATGTTTTTGTGTTGCAATGAGATAAGCATACTGCAGTGAGTTAATCTAATACACTTACATTTACTTTTTTTGTAAAAACACACACCAGGGAAAAAAAAAGCCATGGAAGGATGTGGCACCCATTGAACAATTTCATTGTTTCCAAATTCTTGTTTTTCTGGACAGATATGTCAGCGGAACTGCTGTGAAGCATTGCACATGCAACTGCTTATCTTAACATCAGCTCCATATGAAAACTATTACACAAATCCCATCAGTATCAAGATGACTCTGTTTGCCAATTCAAACATCAGCTGAAAAATTTCCAGATTTTGAAATGGGAAGAATCATCTTCAACATATTCCTTCGTTATTTTTAACATTTTTATTGATGTACTCTCACATCATTATATAGTTCAGAGAGATAGGGGCATACACGTACATAGCACTTGGTGAGTTTCCCTCTGGCTACCTTCCCATTCCCTCCCCTTCCCCATACATGATATTGAGATTGAATATATGCCTTCATTTAGCTCTCCATACTCTCAGAAAACTCATCCACCTCTATACAAATGATTCCCTAATCTGAATGGCCTCCCAGAGCTCAAGGTCTGTTGCTTAGATATCACTATTTTGAGGTCCACTGACACACAGAATTATATATACTAGAAATATAAAATAGTATTTCTCTTACATGTTTGTTTTTCCTCAATTCTTTTTTTAAAAATAGGGTCAATATCTTTCTTCTAAGACTCCAGGTTAAAAAATAGTCTGATATTTTCTCAAGTTTACTTAGTACTCAAACATAAATTTCCCTCTGAATTGTATCATTTCTACTCTATTTCCATTGTAACATTCCTAAAGTCATCGCTAACTTATGTATAATCATAGATGTTAAGATTCATAGGAAATTCCAAGCCTTACTTTCAAAAATTAGATCTTATTCCTGTTCAAGTTCCCACTCATAGATCAAACTTATAAATTCAAATATATTATGAATGGTCTCTCAAAATCATGATTATCTTAAATAATGAGATAGTAACAATACTCAAGCAAAATGATAACAACATTAACTTCTCTGAAGACAATATTAGTTTACCTTTCCAGCTTGGTACTGGGCACTGAACTCAGGGACATTCTACCTTCGAGCTACATCCCTAGACTGATTTTATTTTGAAATAGTATCTTGCTAAGTTGCTGAGACTGACCTTGAACCTACGGTCCTCTTGTCTCAGCCTCCCAAGTAATGGGATTGTAGGTGTGTGCCACCACATCTGGCTTCTTTCTAGATTTTTAGTTTCTTTTTTTGGTGTCAAAATGTCAAAGATGTGCGATTAAAGATGATAGAATAGAGTAAGACAGCATATTTCGGTTGCTTTGAGACTCAGAACTAAAGCAGTGGGAAGATAGCTTCTTGAAAAAAGAAAAGCAGTCAAAACTCAACAGAAGATAGTTGAAATGTGGTGGAATTGAATTCAGCACAGAAAGCAAAGGACTGAAAATATCTCCAAACATCTCATCTGGTGAGTGGAGAAGGTAGCCCAAGGCTGGTGGTTGGGGGACCTGCAGTTCTCAGAGACCAATTCCAGCAAAGAAGAAGCAGAATCTTGTCGAGCCAGTGATTGCAGAAAATGATCACCAAAAGCAATCACTTTCTTTTCTCCAGGCTTGAATACATGCAGAACTTTTGCAGCTGCAGCTGAACTCAGACTGAAAGATGACAGTACCTTCCTGCAGGGAACCCAGGAGCTATATCTCACTTCATTAAGACCACTATCAATCTACAGACCAAGTAGCCAAATCACCCAGTGAACTTCTGTGTCTGCAGCTAAACTAGTCCCTTCTTCAGGGACCAGAACACACTTCTCAAGACACTGAGTTTACAAACTGACCCAATGGGAGCCTGCACAGCTACAGGAACTTGTGTAGCAACAAACAGACTCATGGGGTCTGTGATTTGGCAAATCATACATGTGTAGGTAGGAGCAGGGGCTACAGTTAGAAACAGCAGAAACATGAATTAGCAAACAGTCCCTAGAGTCACTCAGGTGGGTTGGCAGTTCACCAGGCCCCTGCAAGGTCTCCAGAAATCACCACAGGACCACTAGCAATGGTATCTGTGGGTTGAAATAACTCGGCCAACTATGCTACAGGCTTAGAAGGCTACAAACTTGCTCCAGCAGTGTTTGGGTTCCACAAGCATCAAGGCTGGAGGCCAACAAGATCTCATGTGATTGCTGATGATCTGGGGCTCTGAGTATCCCTGGGGCTAGATAACTGAGGCACCCAAGCCCCAGGTTCAGAACAACACAATCTCTCTCTGCCAGAGCTTGGGCTCTGAAAAGCAGGGAGGTCAGGGGCCAGCAGAAGTTCATGTGATCTCAGCTATAGGCTGGGAACTCAACACTCTCTCCGTCAGCAGAGTTTGGGCCTGGCATTCATGTATGCCACTGACTGACAGGCTGGTTCAACATAGGCAAATCAATACACGTTATTCACCACATAAACAGAACTAAGGACAAAAATCACATGATCTTCTCAGTAGATGCCGAAAAAGCATTTGACAAAATCCAACACCCATTCATGTTAAAGAAAACATTGCAGAAAATCAGAATAGAAGGAACTTACCTCAATATAATCAATTAAAGCAATATACAATAAACAAAAAGCCAACATCATATTGAATGAGGGGAAACACTGTAAGAATTCTTTTTAAGATCAGGAACAAGACAAGGATAATCTCTATCACCACTCTTTTTCAATATGGTACTTGAGATTCTTGCCAGAACCATAAGGCAAGAGAAGGATATCAAAGAAATTCAAATAGGAAAGGGAGAACTGAAATTATCTCTTTTTGCAGATAATATGATCCTATATTTAGAAGACCCCAAAACAACCTAAAGACTGCTAGAACAGTCAAATTTTGACAAATTCAGCAAAGTAGTGAGATACATAATCTTTAAAAAAAAAAATCAGTAGCTTTCTATATGCCAAACATGAGTCCACTTAAAAAGAAATCCAGAAAACAATTCCATTTGCAGTAACCTTGAAAACAATAAAATATCTAGGAATAAATCTAACCAATTAAGTAAGAGACCTCTACAATGAAAATTATAAAATACTAAAAAAAGAAATTGAAGACAATCTTAGAAGATGGGAAGTTCTCCCATGCTCTTGGATAGGCAGAATAAATATTATCAAAATGGCCATTCTACGGAAAGTAATTTACAGAGTCAATACAATCCCCATCAAAATACCAACATCATTCTTCACAGACTTACTAAAATCAGTCCTAAATTTCATGTGGATAAACAAAAGACCTAGAATAGACAAAGCAATTCTCAGCATAAGAACTAATTCAGGAGGCATCCCAATTCCTGACTTCAAATCATAGTATATAGTTATTTTAATAAAAATAGCATGGTATTTGCACAAAAACAGACACATAGATCAATGGGATAGAATAGAAGATACAGAAACAAATTCATATACTTATAGCCAATAGATTTTTAACAAAGGTGCCAAACACATACATTGGAGAAAAGACAGCCTTTTCAACAAATTGTGTTGGGAAAACTGGTTATCCATTTGTAGAAAAATGGAATTAAATCTCTATCTCTTAACCTGCACTCAAAATGGATCAAAGATCTGGAAATTAGACCAGAGACTTTGAAATTACTAGAGGAACATTGTTCCAACACTCCAACATATAGATAGAAATTTCCTCAATCAATAAGATCCCCAAATCTTAAGAAATTAAAACAAGAATTAATAAATGGGATGATGTTAAATTGAAACATTTCTGTTCATCAAAGGAAATAATCAGGAGTCTAAAGAGAGAGCCTATAGACTGGGAGAAGATCTTTGTCAGTTATTTCTCTGATAATGGACTAATATCTAGAATATACTAAGAACTTATGATACTTAACACTAAAAAAATCAAGAAATGTGCAATTGAGCTAAATAGACATTTCACAAAAGAAGAAATACCAGTTGTCAATAAATACACGAAAATAATTTTCAACATCATTAGCAATCAGGGAGATGCGAATCAAAACTACATTGAGATTCCATCTAACCCCAATTAGAATGACAATCATCAAGAAGTCAAACAACAATAAATGCTGGTGAAGATGTGAGGAATTAGGAACTCTTCTATACTGTTGGGGGGTTGTAAATTAGTACAGCCACTATGAAGATCAGAAAATTTGGAATGGATCCATCATATGATCCAGTTATACCACTCCTGGGTATCTTTCCAAATGGTAGGAATCAGAATATTATAGTAATATATGCATATCCATGTTTATAGCAGCACAATTCACAGTGGCCAAATTATAGAAATAACCTAGGTGTTCCATTAACAGATGAATGGATTACAAAATTACTGGATATACAAACAATGGAATTGTACTCAGCAATCAAGAAGAACAAAATAATGTCATTTTCAGGAAAATGGATGGACCTGAAGACAATTATGTTAAGTGAGAATAGCCAGTCACAAAAAGTGAAGGGTCATATGTTTTCTCCCATATGCGGAAGCTAGGGAATAATCGGGATACCCAAGGGGTTTTAGATACTGGACAAGAAACTCCAGTACAGTAAAGGAGGTGGTCCAGGGGAGGGTGGGATAGGAGGAAGGAGAAATTGATGAAGGAAACACTTCCACTGACATGTGCATATGTGAAAATACCAATGTCATTCTTAATATCCTGTGTTGGGAAGTGGGGAGTAGGGAGGGAACTGGGGGAAAGCCCACCAAGTGCCATGTGCATGTATGCCGCTAGCACTGTGAACTGCATTATGATGTGAGACTCTAATGCACCAATAAAAGTATATATATATAAAAGCAATCTGAATGTTAGGTGGCAAGGTATATGTGTTTCCAATTCTTTCTAGGAAAAGATGAAAGAAAAATAAAAGAAGGAAGTTAATTCAAGATAACTTTTTGAGGTATTCATATACAGTAAATATAGTTTTATATTCAAGGTACAGTATTGTAGTAGCCTCATAGTTGGCTTCTCTACCTGTTGACACTTCTCTGCTCCAATCTACCTGCACCTGGAAATAATATGTGCCTGCATTGTCTACTTGCTCAAAGCCCTTCATAGTTTCCTCATTGCCTGAACAATAAAATACACAAACCTTCATTTGGAATTTAAAACTCTCATAAACCTGCCCTTAAGCTACCATGTCCACAATTTTCAGCCCTGTGTGAGAGACTAGTGATGATTAAGTTTTGTGTTTGAAAACTACAATTATCTTGGC
>PVLC010028065.1:0-21361 GCA_004027655.1 Graphiurus murinus
AAAAAAAAAAAAAAAAAAAAAAAAAAAAAAAAGCTGGGCATGGTGGCACAGGCTTGAGACAAGAGGATCACAGTGAGGCAATTTAGTGAGGCTCTCAGCAACCTAGTGAAACCCTGTTTCCAAATAAGATATAAAATTGGGCTGGGGGTGTAGCTCAGGGGTGTAGAATGTGTCTGGGCTCAATCTCCAGTACCAAAATATAAAAGTAGAAAATAAAAAATAAAAAGGGCTGGAGCTATAACTCAGAGGTAAAAATGCCTTTGGGTTCAAACCCCAGTATCAAAATAAATAAATAAAATTGTTGTCTTGATAAATTTTAGAGTATTACTTCTCATTTTAGTAGTTGTACATTTGTTCTCATGTGATTAGAAATCTTACCCGTTTTATCTATTGATTATGTCTTCCATCCCATAATAGATATTAAAAACCTAAACTCAGTCAACAGTCCAAACCATCTTCCTAAAGAACCTTGCTCCCAAGCCCCTCTGCGTTTGTACAAGGGACATAGGATCTGTCCAGGTCTTCCTCATTTGTGTGTGTGTGTGTGTGTGTGTGTGTGTGTGTGTGTGTGTGTGTGTGTAGGGTACCAGGATTGAACCCAGGAACATTCTACCTCTGAGCTATACCACCAGCCTTATTTTATTCTTTATTTAGAAATGGGGTCTCACTAAGTTGTGGAGGGCCTCAAAAAATTGCTGAGGCTGGCTGCCAACCTGAGATCCTCCTGTCTCAGCCTCCCAAGTACTGGGATTACAGGCATGCACCATCATGCCCAGCCAGTCTTCCTCATTTTGTCTGTTCACTTGGGCCATCCTCTCCATGTGACCAGCCTCAGCCTCTTCACTTCCTGTTGGACTTGAAGTAGAATTTTTGGGAGAATTAATTAGATTAATACAAGCTAAACGTATGGAAGATCCTCTGGCACAGAATAAGCCCTCAGTACCTGGTATGGCTGTTGTAACAGCCCTCAGTTTTGGTATAGCCTCAGGTAAAAGATAACCCAGTCTCTCTGGCCTCCCACCACAGTAGGTGAGTCACAGTGCTGTTAGCTTCAGGTTGAGGATGACATTTGCATTCATGCAGTTGTCTGTAGACATTTATTGAGTGCTCACCATGAACCATATTCTGTATTCAAGGTCAAAAGATAAGTAATACAGTTCCTTTCTTCAGAGAGCCCACAGACTAGAGTGGGGAATGAAATATATGTGAATGAGCACAATAAATTGATTTGCATGTAATGAGGCTAGTCTGTACAAAGTAGAGTGGGGACACCAGGTGAGAGTGGCCATGTGTTCAGGGCTGGGGAAGGCTTCATAAAGATGGTGACAGGCTTTCTTAAAAGGTAAGTAGGTTTTCCCAAGGTGAGCATTTTGTGTAGAAGCAGGTTGAGCACAACTGTTAGGCATATAGGTTGGCTGTGTAACGCAGAGGTTGAGTGTTTTCTTAGTGTGCATGAGGCCCCGGTTCCATCCCCAACACTGCAAACAAAATAAACACCATGAGGCATAAATGAATATGGTGAGTAGCTTGGAGTCCACATAGTCTGTCTCATTTCTGCAGGTGGATCAAAGTTGTCTGTCTAGAGAAGTAATGATCCAGACCTGATTTGCTAGGTTCTTTCTTTTTTTTTTTGCAGTACTGGGGATTGAACTCAGGGGCATTCTACCTCCGAGCTATACCCCCAGCCCTATTTTTTATTCTTTATTTTGAAACCGAGTCTCACTAAGTTGTGGAGGGCCTCACTAGGTAGCTGAGGCTGACCGCAAACCCAGATCCTCTGGTCTCAGCCTCCCGAATGCTGGGATTACAAGCGTGCGCCACCACGCCCGGCTTGCTAGGTTCTTCATGATCTGGTTCCTACTTAACTCTCTAGTTTTCTCTTGTCATATTTATAATTTTGTCTGATTTAATATGTTGACACTGGCACACCAGTACTCAGCATTGATTTGAAAGACAAACCTCTTGGATCTGACTCCTGAGACAAGACCAGCCACTCACGACTCATTCAATCCAAGGTATCAAATGAGGAGGTGAGGAGGGAGGGAGAGAGAGGTCAAACCTATTCACTCATAGATATGAACTGAGGATGAGGGCAAGAGTCCAGGGTAGCAGGTGCCTAAGTAGAAGGAGCTTCAGTGTTTTGCTGTGGGCTTGCTGGGTCTCCCTGCCTACTTTGTGTTTTTGTTATGGCTTGTACAGTCTCTCTCCACCTGGAGCTCCCTCAGGCATCCTGTGGGGAGTAGGCAGAGGCAGGGGGAGCCTAGCTCAGACATTTTCTCCAGACTTCCTTACTTTATCTGTATACAGTTGGGCAGATGTGCTTTTATCCTCTGTACTGGGGTCTCAGGGGCAGGAGACAGCTAACCCTGCAGCTTCCCCACTTCCCCAGTGCTCCTCAGGCACTGCAGCCAGGGGCCGCCACTGTTCCTAGGGGCCAGCACAGAGGGCATGACCTAGAGCACGTGGCAGTGCCCCTCTCCCCTTCCACATCATATCACACCACCTCTGTGCTTGTGTCACACTGAAACACATCGTACACATACACTGGCCTCTCTTTGGGCTCCAGCCTTTACATCTGTTGATTCCTCTACTTGAAACTCTCCCACAGTGTCCTTTTAGCCCTTCACCCCTCAGCTGGGGTTTCCCCATCCACCCTGAGGCCTTTGCTAGCTGACCCCTCAGGCTTAGTTAAAATCCTTATCCTGTGCTACTATGAAAGCCTGTGGCATATTGTATTTGGGGGGGGGGGGGATAACTGGGGATTGAGTCCAGGTATATTCTACCTTGCTAGGTACAAGCCAGGCGTTGTGGCACACACCTGTAATTCCAGTACTTGGGAGGCTGAGACAGGAGGATCACAGATTCAGGGCTACCCTCAGCTGTGTTATGAGACTCTGCAACCTAGTGAGACTCTGTTTCAAAACAAAAAATAAAAAGGGCTAAGGGTATAGCTCAGAAATAGAATGCCCCTGGGTTCAATCCCCACTACCAAAATTATTTTTAAAAATGCTAGATACAGCTGGGTGTGGTGGTACACACTTGTAATCCTAGGACCTGGGAGGCTGAGACAAGAGGATTGCAGGTTTATGGCCAGCCTCAGCAATTTAGTGAGGCACTCTGCAACTTAGTGAGACCCTGTTTCAAAATAAAAGATAAAATAGGACTGGGATGTAGCTCAGAAAAGTAGAATGCTCCTGTGTTCAAGCCCCAGTAAACCCCCCACACACACACATACACAGAAAAAAAAAAAAGCTAGATACTTCCACCTTTTCCTGTTGAATACTTGCTCTCTAGACTAGCTAAGGAACCCATAGGGAGAGACTTCATGGAGAGGCCAGGTGCACATGTACCAATCCACAGTTCAGCTGAGGTCCCAGCTGTTACAGCATCAGCTACTGGTTATGTGAATCAGGATGCCTCTAAATGATCCCAGCCTCTTCCATCAGTTGCTCCTAGTCTCTTGAGTCTGCCTAGTTGAGGTCTCAGACACTGTGGAGCAGGAACAGTCCAGTCCCACTGAAATCACAGAATCCCGGACAATAATAAAATGATTGTACTGGGGATTGAACCCAGGGGCATTCTACCTCTGAGCTATACTCCCATCCCTTTTCTAATTTTTTTTTTCTTTTTTTGCAGTACAGGGGATTGAACCCAGGGGAATTCTACCTCCGAGTTACACCCCCAGTCCTGTTTTTTACTCTTTATTTTGAAATAAGGTCTCACTAAATTGTGGAGGGCCTCACTAAGTAGCTGAGGCTGGCTGAAAACCCAGATCCTCTGGTCTCAGCCTCCCAAGTACTAGGATTACAAGTGCGCCACCACACCTGGCTTAAATTTATTTATTTTGAAACAGAATCTCATTAAGGCCGGGCGTGGTGGCGCACGCTTGTAATTCCAGCATTTGGGAGGCTGAGACCGGAGGATCTGGGTTTGCGGCCAGCCTCAGCTACCTAGTGAGGCACTCTGAAACTTAGTGAGACCCTGTTTCAAAATAAAAAGAATAAAAAATAGGACTGGGGGTGTAGCTCGGAGGTAGAATGCCCCTGAGTTCAATCCCCAGTACCACAAAAAAAAATCACTAAATTTCGGATTGGTTTCTTGTTCATTCATTAATGCAAACAGTGCTTCTTTGGAACATTCAGCATATTTCTATTTGTTTAATGTCTGATTTCTCTGTTAATGGTATGCTCTTTAAGAGTAGAAACTATGTCTTGTGTTTATTGCTACATCCTATGTAGCACAAAGTAGATAGTAGGTGCATAGTAAATAGTGAATCAGTGAATGGAAGCTACATGTTTCTCTCTTTTCTTTTTAATTTTTATTTTATTTATGTGTGTGTGTGTGTGTGTGTGTGTGTGTGTGTGTGTGTGGTGTTGCTGAGGATTGGACCCAGGTTTATTCTACCTCTGGGCTACACCTCCAGCCCTATTTTATCTTTTAGTTTGAAACTGGATCTTGCTAAGTTGCTGAGGCTGTCCTCGAACCTGTGATCCTCCTGTGTCAGTCTCCCAAATACTGGGATTACAGCTGCACACCACTACACACAGCTTCCTTTCTTCTTTTAATGTGGGTGACATACAGTTGGTATATATATGCAAGCAAGCATAAACCTGTTTCTTCTTTCAGAGTTGCTTCTGAATGCAATTCTATGCTTGACCCATCCCTCTCTCTCTCTCTTTTTTTTTTTTTTTTTTTTTTTTGCGGTACTGGGGATTGAATTCAGGGGCATTCTACCTCTGAGCTACACCCCCAGCCCTATTTTTTATTCTTTATTTTGAAACAGGGTCTCACTAAGTTGCAGAGTGCCTCACTAGGTAGCTGTGGCTGGCCGCGAACCCGGATCCTCTGGTCTCAGCCTCCCAAATGCTGAGATTACAAGCGTGCACCACCACGCCCGGCTGCCCCATCCCTCTCCAGTAACCTCCCCTTCCTACCCAGACAGATCTCTTAAGATATATTAGTGAGAGATGCACCTGATTGTTTCATGTTTTGTTTTGTTTGGTGCTTCTTTGTTTTTTGTTTTTTTTTTTCCCGGTACTGGAGGTTGAACTCAGGGGCATTCTACCTCCGAGCTACACCCCCAGCCCTATTTTTTATTCTTTATTTTGAAACCGGGTCTCACTAAGTTGTGGAGTGCCTCACTAGGTAGCTGAGGCTGGCTGTGAACCTGTGATCCTCCTGTCTCAGCCTCCCAAGTACTGGGATTACAAGCATGCACCACCATGCCCAGCTTGCCAAAATTTTATACTGTTGAATTATTAAAATTTGGTTTGGTGCTTCTTTGTTTCTGCCATTTTTTCTTTTCTTTTTGGTGGTGCCAGGATTGGAACTCAGGGCCTCATGCATGCTAGGCAAGTGCTCTACCACTGAGCTGTGTCCCCAGTCCTCTGCTACAGGTGATGCCTATAATGTTTCACTGTACTTCTGCAAGGAAACTAGTAGAAAGGATGAAGAATAGGAGGCTAGGAGTTCAAAACACAAACTTGACCCATTTTATAATTTTGTTAACGAAAGTCTTGAAAGGATAAACACAAACCTTAGGTGGTTGGTCTTTTGTCTTTCAGAACAGTGCTTCACTGAAAGCAAGATTAATATTAAGATTATTACTGTTCCCTGCCTGGGCGTAGTGGCCCATACCTGTAATCTAAGTACCTGGGAGGCCCAGACAAGAGGACCTCAAATTCAAGGACAACCTCAGCAACATAGTGAGACTCTCAGCAACCTCATGAGACCCTGTTTCAAAAGAAAAAGTAAAAAGGCTGGGAGTGTAGCTCAGAGATAGAATGCCCCTGGGTTCAATCCCCATCCCCATCCCTCCAAAAAATTACTGCATTATTATAAAACAGCCTTAGCAGCATTCGGGAGGCTGAGACCGGAGGATCCAGGTTCGCGGCCAGCCTCAGCTACCTAGTGAGGCACTCCGCAACTTAGTGAGACTCGGTTTCAAAATAAAGAATAAAAAATAGGGTTGGGGGTATAGCTCGGAGGTAGAATGCCCCTGAGTTCAATCCCCAGTACCGCAAAAAAAAAAAAAAAACCAGCCTTAGGCTGCCCTCTAGTGGGAGATGGTACAATAAAGCCCTGCTGTATTGAGGCAACCTGGATCTCAGGAACTAAGAAAATTCAAGTGGAACCCCAAGCCATGCAGGCCTGTGATTCCAGTATATGGGAGGCTGAGACAGGAGGATCATAGATTTCGAGCATGGTAACTTAGTGAGACTGTTTCAAAATAAAAAGGGCTGGGGGTGCAGTTCAATCCTCTGGGTTCAATCCCCAGATATCATTCATCTCCAATTGAATAATTTTTCTTTTCTTCTGCTAGTTTTGTGTTTGGCTTGCTCTTTGTTTCTAGTTCCTCATAATGTAAAGTTAGCATGATATAAGATCTTTCATTGTTTTAAATGTAGGTATTTACATCTATACTTTTTTTTTTTTTTTTTTTTTTTTTTTTTTTTTTTTTTTTTTTTTTTTTTTTTTTTTTTTTTTTTTTTTTTTTTTTTTTTTTTTTTTTTTTTTTTTTTTTGCGGTACTGGGGATTGAATTCAGGGGCATTCTACCTCTGAGCTATACCCCCAGTCCTATTTTTTATTCTTTATTTTGAAACCGAGTCTCACTAAGTTGCAGAATGCCTCACTAGGTAGCTGAGGCTGGCTGTGAACCCGGATCCTCCGGGCTTAGCCTCCCGAATGCTGGGATTACAAGTGTGCGCCACCACGCCTGGCTTATACATTTCTTTTTGAGTACTGTCTTCTTCATGTCATTCTGTAAGTTCAAGTAGGTTGTGTTTCCGTTTTCATTTGTCTTTTTTCTAATTTCCCTTATGATTTCTTCTCTGACATCATTCCAAGATGGCTCATTCACATGGCTATTTGGAGGAGGCCTCATTTCCTTGTGGGCTGTTGGCAGAAGGTCTCGGTTTCTTGTCAGATGGACCACTCCAGTGAGCTGTGCTTGAGTGGTCTTACTGCATGGCAGCTGGCTTTCCCCAGGGTGAGTGATCCAAGGGAAAGAGAGCAAAGGGAAGACACAATGCCTCTTATGCCTTAATCTTGGATGTCACATGCCATCACTACTCACACATTCGATTTATTAAAATCGGGTCTTTAAGTATACTCCATGCCACAATGCAAGTTCAGAAGAAAACTTCAAAAACTTTTTTTGTGTGTGTGGTACTGGGGATTGAACTCAGGGGCGTTCTACCCCTGAACTACACCCCTAGCTGTTTATTATTTATTTATTTATTTATTTATTTAATTTATTTATTGTGTGGTATTAAAAATTAAACCCAAGGGCATTCTACTACTGAGCTATACCACTAGTCTTACTTTATTTTTTATTTGAAAACAGGGTCTCACTAAGTTGCTGAAGCTGGCCTTGAACCTGCAATCCTCCTGTGTCAACCTCCCAAGTGCTGGAATTATAAGCATATGCCACCATGCCCAGGCCTTTTTTTCACTTTTTTTGTTTTGTTTTGTTTTGTTTTGAAACGGGGCCTTGCTAGCTTGCCAAGAGTCTCGCTAAGTTGCTGAGGCTGGTCTTGAACCTGTGGTCCTCCTATCTTAACCTCCCAAATACTGATTACAGGCATGTGCCACCACACCCATGCCCAGCTATTTTAAAAGATCCGAAACATGGCAAAATAAAACCATTTGATAAATCTGGGTGATAGATACATGGGTCTTTCATTATATTATTCTCTATGTATTTCTGAAGTTTTAAATACTTCATAATAATACAAATTTAAAGGACCCAGGGAATTTGGCAATGGGAGGTTATTGGTGAATCTAGGTAGAAAACTGAGCTGGGTGTGGTAGAAAATGCCTTAATATTATTTGGCCTGCAAGCTTGCCTTCTATCACTGTAAAAGAAGTCATGGAAAATAAGACACATTATATTATACACTGTGGCTGCTTTTCTACTCCACCAGCAGAGTTGACTAATTGAATACAGTGGGCTTTTTTTTTTTTTTTTTTTTCGGTACTGAGGATTGAACTCAGGGGCATTCTACCTCCGAGCTATACCCCCAGCCCTATTTTTTATTCTTTATTTTGAAACCGAGTCTCACTAAGTTGCAGAGTACCTCACTAGGTAGCTGAGGCTGGCCTCGAACCCGGATCCTCGGGTCTCAGCCTCCTGAATGCTGGGACTACAAGCGTGCGCCACCACGCCCGGCTTACAGTGGGCTTTTAAGAGATGTGCTAGTGCTTATAGAATGGTGTACGTTGTTCAATAAGTATTAGTTGAACTCCTAATAAATGCCGGTACTATGGTATGCTCTGATGTAGTCAAGGAGACAGAGCTGATCCCTATACGTGAATTTTCTTCTTTTTTGGGGGGTTGGGGTGCTGGAGATTAAACCCAAGGGCATTCTCTTCTGAACTATACCCCAAACCTCTGTAATTTGGAGACACAGTTCTATTTGGAGCATATATGTTAATAGTTATTATATCTTCATGATAAATTGGCCCTTTTGTAAATAATGGCCTCTTTGTCTCTTGTAACAGTTTTCCTACTTAAAGTCTACTTTTATCTGATATTAGTATAGCCCCAACACCCAGGTCATTCTTGGTGACAGTTTATACTAAATATCTTTTTCTGTACTTTCATTTTAAACCTACTATGACTTGGCATCTACAGTCTCTTTAAACTGAGCACAGTAACACACACTTATAACCCCAGTACTTAGGGGGCTGAGACAGGAGGATCACAGGTTGGAGGCCAGCCTCAGCAACTTAGCAAGACTGTTTGAAAATAAAAAATAAACCAGGAGATAGGGGGAGGGTGGATGGGAATTGGGGAAGGGTTAATGAGAAATATGTGCATGGATGTCTTTACCTGTATTAGCTTGTACCCAACAAAAATGTGTAATTAACCCTGTTGTACCCAAGAAATGTATAAAAATCCATGCTAAAAAAAAATACATTACTCCAAGTGAAAGAAAATCATATAATTCTCTCTTGAAGGCTTTCTGCCCCAATTTCTAAAAAAAAAGAAAAAGAAAAGAAAAAATAAGAAAGTCTGGGGATGTAGCTCAGAAGTACCAGGTTAAGAAATAAGGTAGAGAACAAGAGAATCGGTATAGCTCTAGTCTGAGTTCAAAGACCTGAGGAGGACAGACAGTGGTGTGAGTTCTAGTCCAAGTCTGAAGGCAATAATGAAACCCAGGGGCATTTTACCTCCTAGCTACACCCCCTAGCCCTATTTTTTATTCTTTATTTTGAAACAGGATCTCACTAAGTTGCAGAGAGCCTCACTAAGTAGCTGAGGCAGGCTGCAAACCCGGATCCTCTGGTCTCAGCCTCCCAAGACTGGGATTACAAGCTCGGCACCACGCTCGGCAGGAGAGATTCTTAATCAGTTCTATTCAGGCTTTCAACAAACTGGATAAAGACCACTCACATTGTGGAGGGCAATATGTTTTACTCATTCTATTAATTCAACTCTACTAGTCTTTGGGTTTTTCACAAACATACCCAGAAGTCATGTTTAACCAAATACTTGGGTACCTTGTGGCCCAATCAAGATTTCTAGAACTCTGTCTGCATGGTACCTTCCTTTCCCTTTCTCTGCAATGCTCCAGCCATTTCGGCTGTCTCAACATATGATCCTGTCTCCTGAGCCCAGTGGTATCTGCCTACTTTGCTTAGACTTAGTTTTCTCTACTATAGTTGGGAAATGTCCCTAGGTAGATGGAAGAGTTAAATAATTTGGGCCTCACCTTATGAGTTTCCTTTTTCTCAGGGATCACAGTCCTGTGCTTCCTATTGTCATCTCCCTGAAAGTACTTGCCTAAAATAAATGTTTATTTTATAGTTATTCATGGTGGGAGGACTAATCTGGATTTAATCACAACTGGAAATGTTACTAGTTTTCAGGTGCTTTAAAGTATTTTTTTAATATGAATTATACCAGTATTCATTCATTCTTGTATTAATAGACATTAGATGTTTAGGTGTGTTCAAATTATCAATAATACAAATGATGCTTAAATGACCATCTTTGTATCCAGAAATGGAATTGCAGAGTTATAGGATACATATCTCTTCAACCTTACTAGATATTGCCAAGTTGCTTTCCAAATTGTATTGTTTTATATATCCACAAGTAGCATATGAGTTATTTTGTCCCACATCTTTGCCACATTTTTTTTTCAGTACTAGAGATTGAACCCAAAGGTACACCCCCAGCCCTATTTTTTTATTCTTTATTTTGAAATAGGGTCTCACTAGGTTGCAGAGAGCCTCACTAAGTAGCTGAGGCTGGCTGTGAACCTGTGATCCTCCTGTCTCAGCCTCCCAAGTACTGGGATTACAAGCATGCACCACCATGCCCAGCTTGCCAAAATTTTATACTGTTGAATTATTAAAATTTTCTACTTGTGCAAATGAATTCAGAATAGTATCTTGCTACCTTAGTAAGCCTTTCCTAGAATGCTAGTGAGGATAAACATGTGCATATGTATGTAAATATGGAATACTTATTATTGGTTATTTGGGTTTCCTATTCAGTAAATTTTGTGTGGGTGTGGATGTGCGTGTGCACACATGCCTGCATGTATACATACAGTACTGGGATTCCATCCAGGGCCTCAAACATGCTAGGTAAGCACTCTTACCACTGAACTACATCCCCAAACCTTTGTGTGTGTGTGGGGGGGGCAGGGTAGGTACTAGGGATTGAACCCAGAGGTACTCTACCTCCAAACTACACCCCTGGCCCTTTTTTATTTTTTGTTTTTGAAACAGGGCCTCACTAGGTTGCTGAGGCTAGTCTTGAACCTTCTGTTTGAGCCTCCCAAGTATACTGGGATTACAGGTGTGCACCTGGCTTCCAAACCTTTTTAAAATCTGTTTTGAGACAGGGTCTTGCTAATTTCCCAGGCTGGGCTAGAACTTGCAATGCTCCTCCCTTGGCCTCGTAAGCAGCTGTCCTTACAGGCATGTACCATAAACACCTGGCACCAATTGTCCCTTGTAAAAAGATCATTTTTGTTGTTCTTTGGAGTTCCTTTTTTTTTTTTTTTTTTTTTTTTTTTTTTTTTTTTTTTTTTTTTTTTTTTTTTTTTTTTTTTTTTTTTTTTTTTTTTTTTTTTTTTTTTTTTTTTGTGGTACTGGAGATTGAACTCAGGGCCATTCTACCTTCGAGCTACACCCCCAGCCCTATTTTTTGTGCCTCACTAGGTAGCTGAGGCTGGCCGCGAACCCGGATCCTCTGGTCTCAGCCTCCCGAATGCTGGGATTACAAGCGTGCGCCACCACGCCCGGCTTTCCGGGGCATATTTTTAACAGGATTCTTCAACCCGACAGCGTCAAGGCTACGAGGGAGACCTGGAGGAGAGTCAGAACCCGGGGTTGGGCAGGCGGCAGTTTCTAAAAGAGGTCGGGTCTGCGGCGTCGCTAGGCTGGAGCGTTTCCCCTCGTGGCCGCGTCGCGCGCAGTGACGTATCCGGCGCGGGGTGACGCGGCGCTCAGCGCGGTGCACGCTGGGATATTTAAGTCTTCTCCGCGGCGCGGAGCCGCGATGTCTCCGGCGGCTTCGGCGGCTGGAGGAGGCGAGCGGCGGCGGCCCATAGCGAGTGTCAGGGAGGGCCGGGGCCGAGGCCGCGGTGGGACAGCCGGCGCGGTGCTGCTCGGCTTGTCGCTGCTCGGCCTCGTGTTGTTCCTGGTGCCCGCGGCGGCGGCGCTGGCCTGGCTGGCTGTGGGGGCTACCGCGGCCTGGTGGGGACTGAGCCGTGAGCCGCGAGGTTCGCGCCCCTTATCCTCGCTTGTTCGGAACGCCCGGCGTCAGCGCACGCTGCTCGCCTCGCCTCCAGTCAAGTCGGCAGTAAACGGAAATCTCCTAGAGCCACGGACCCCGCTAGAAGGACCTGACCCTGCTGAACTGCTTCTCATGGGCAGTTACCTGGGCAAGCCTGGCCCGCCGCAGCCCGCCCTCGCCCATGAGAGGAGGGACCTGCAGGAGAGGCCTGGCCGCCGCCCACTCTCTGGCTCCCCGCCTCCCGCTCCCCCAGCCCACCGCGTCCAGCACGTCTACCCCTCTCCCCCCACTCCTCTTCTCCGACCTTCCAGGAGACCTCCTTACCGGTAAGATGCACTGATCTCCCTAGATCCTCCTCAGGGAAGGCTGGCCTTAAGCGGAGGACTTGACTTTTTGAATCCGATCTTTTTTTTCTTCAAGTCCGAAGTGGATTCTGCGTGGTTTTGTCTTTAAATTTTGATGTAGGTCAGGTGTCTCCAGCCCTCCACCTCTTGGGATGAAACGTTGTTGCTAAAACTCTTCCCTTCCTGTTCTTAAACCTGCCTGAATGTTAGTGTAGATTTCTTTTTAATAATAATAGTACGACACCAAAATACCTGTCTTTTAGGTGAAAATGTCTTTTGAGTTTAGTTGCATAGTATGTTTGGCTGTATTTTTTTGTTTGGGGCCAGTAAAGAAACATGTCAGTGAAACTCAAAGAGGTGTCCCAGGAACTCTTGCCAAACCCAGATTGATAAAGCTGGTCAAGTTAGATTATTTTCATTTAGTCCAAATAGCTGAATACTGCAAGAGGATACAAAATTTTGGTGAAAATTAGAGGCTTTGTTTGAACCCAGGGGTGCTCTACCACTGAGTGACACTGCCATTCCTTTTATCTTTTGAGATAGGGTCTTGCTAAGTTGCCCAGGCTGGCCTCCAACTTGTGGTCCTCTTGCCTCAGCTTCCCTAGTTGCTGGGATTTCAACATGCGCTACTGTGCCCACCAAAAAATGTATCTTTTGTTGTTGTTTGTTTGTTACTAGGGATTGAACCCAGAGTTATCCTACCTCCAAGCTACATCCCCAGCCCAGTTTTATTTATTTGGAAACAGGGTCTCACTAGGTTGCTGAGAGCCTCTCTTAAGTTACTGAAGCTGACTTTGAACCTGTGATATTCCTGTCTCAGCCTCCCAAGTATTGGGATTATAAGTGCACCACCACACCTGGCTAAAATGTTAGGTTTTTGATAAACATATTTAGTTGAGTCAGGCGTGGTGGCACATGCCTGTAATCCAATACGTAGGAGACTGAGACAGAAGGATCAGAGATTCCAGGCCAGTCTCAGCAACTTAGCTAGACCTTGTTTCAAAATAAAAAACCCAGCATGGTGGCACACACCTATAATCCCAGTACTTGAGAGACTGAGACAGGAAGATTGCAGATTCAAGGACAGCCTCAGCAACATTGTGGGACCCTGTTTCAAATAAAAAAAAAGAGCTGGGGTTTAGCTAAGAGGTAGAATGCCCCTGGCTTCAATCCACAGTACCACAAAAGAAAAAAAATGCTGGGTGTAGCTCAAGGGTAGAACATCCCTGGGTTCAATCCCCAATATATATATGTGTATATTTAGTGTATAAATGTGTGTGTGTATATATATACATACATATGTATGTATCGCTCTACCTCCAAGCTATACCCCCAATCCTGTTTTTTTTTTTTTTTTTAATGAAACAGGGTCTCACTAGGTTACTGAGAGTCTTGCTACATTGCTGCATGGCTGTCCTTGAACCTGCTATCCTCCTGTCTCAGCCTCTCAAATATTGGAATTACAAGTGTGCATCACCATGCTTGGCTTATGTATACTATGTATATATTTAGTGGAGAAAATGAACTAGGTGCTAAAAACATTGACTTTGGGTGCATATTATTGGTGGTTTAGTGTAAATGATTGAAAAGAGTCTTGAAGATTCTTCCCAGGGTACTCCAGCAGCACATACTTTTCTCCCACTGTAGTTGTGTGGACAAGGTTTTTAATTTCCCTCAAATTGTTGAAGTGTGTGGTAGAAACAGCTGTTAAAGCAGCTGCCACTTTCTGCCCATAGATGGAGTAGGGGATATTTGCCATAAAAATACTGTGCTCTGTGTTGATTAGAAATGGATTTAAGCTCTGTGGAAAATATCTGAACTCCCATGATTCTTTGGCTATTTAAATTTTCTGATAGTCTTTTTTTAAGCTTCTTGGGTTCCATTATGTCTCTCCCATTCTCTGCAGGGATTGTGGGACTTTATCCAATCGGTTTGTAATAACGCCTCGAAGACGCTATCCGATCCAGCAGGCTCAATATTCCTTACTGGGGGTGCTGCCCACAGTGTGCTGGAATGGTTGTCACAAGAAGGCTGTGCTATCTGCTCGTAACTCAAAGATGGTGTGTAGCCCAGTGACCGTGAGGATTGCCCCTCCAGACAGCAAACTAACTCGTTCTCCTTTGTGAGTATTATTGTTGGAAGAATACTCTCCTTTTGTGTCCACTCACTTTTTTCTTCAACATTTGTTCCTCAGATAAAATTTTTAAAAAAAAGAAAAAGAAAAAAGAAAGTAGCTGCTTCTTTGATTGAGAAATCCCAAATTCTATTAAAACATTGATTTTTTTGCCCTTGACAGTAGCTTTCATTGCTAAGGGCAATCTATATGAGTGTACAAATTGTATATATGTGTGTGTGTATATACATATATTTTGTGTGTGTGGTACTGGGGATTGAATTCAGGGGCATTCTACCTCTGAGCTACATCCCTAGCCCTATTTTTATTTTGAAACAGGTTCTTACTAGGTTGATGAGAGTCTCACTGTATGCTGAGGCTGCCATTGAACCTGCAATCCTCCTTTCTTAGCCTCCCAAGTACTAGGATTCCAAGCGTGTGCCACCACGCCTGTCATAAATTATATTTTTTGCATATTGGTTAACTTCTGGTTTTCAGTGACTTAGGTCTAATGCTGTGTGTCATAGTAATTAAATTCTTATTGCTGGAATCTTGTTTTTCATTATAGACCAGAGCGGGTTATCAACTCAACACTGTCCTCACCATCAAGTAATGCCCCAGACCCATGTGCAAAGGAGACTGTATTGAATGCCCTCAAAGAGAGGAAGAAAAGGACTGTGGAGGAAGAAGACCAAATATTTGCTGATGGTCAGGAAAATAAGAGAAGGTAACAGGCCTGGTAGAATACTAAATGGGCCTCCCATGTGGATTCATTTTCCATTCCCATAAGTACTAGATATAAGCGGACAACTTTAAACCATGTTAACCTCCTACTTTTGATATAAATGTGTTAAGTATCAGTTTTGAGAAAGAATGCTCAGTCTTCCCCACACAGCTTTGTATTGTTCAGTTGCTTGGTTAACTACCAGTTAAATGGCATAATTGTGCCAAAGGAAAAGCTTATTAAAGAGTAAAAACTAGAATATGGTAGGTTTATCAGTGGTAAGACTAAAACCAATTTCCTTCTTTATATTATAGCTTAATGAAAATAGAGTTAACAGCTTTCTAAGTATGGAAAGAGACAAGGTAGAAGTAGCTAGTTAGGATACAGGACTATTTACGCCTTTCCAAGGACTCAGTTAAGGATTTCACTTTTTTTTTGGTGTTAGACATAGAACCCAGGGCCTCATGTATGCTAAGCAAGTGCTCTACCACTCAACTACATTCCTAGCCTCCACTAATTTTTTTTTTAATTCAGCGTATATCTATTGAGCACCCACTGTGTGCTGGACCCTGTTCCAGGGTCTGTGGATAGAGCAGTGAACAAGACAGAATCCCTGTTTTCATGGGACCCTTTTCTTTTCTTTTCTTTTTTTTTTTTGCAGAACTGAAGATTGAACCCAGAGCTATTCTACCTCCAGGCCACACCCCCAGCCTTATTTTTATTCTTTATTTTGAAACAGGGTCTCCACTAAGTTGTTGAAGAACCTCACTAAAGCCGGGCGTGGTGGCGCACGCTTGTAATCCCAGCATTCGGGAGGCTGAGACCGCAGGATCCGGGTTTGAGGCCAGCCTCAGCTACCTAGTGAGGCACTCCACAACTTAGTGAGACTCGGTTTCAAAATAAAGAATAAAAAATAGGGCTGGGGGTATAGCTCGGAGGTAGAATGCCCCCGAGTTCAATCCCCAGTACCGCAAAAAAAAAAAAAGAACCTCACTAAATAGCTGAGGCTGACCTCGAACCTGAATCCTCTGGTCTCAGCCTCCCTAGTACTGGGATTACAAGTGTGTGCCACCACACCCAGCTTCATGCAACCTTTTTGAAGGAGACAGGAAAGGTTTTCTTTCTTTTTTTTTTTTTTTCTTTGTGGTACTGGGGATTGAACTCAGGGGTGTTCTACCTCCGAGCTATACCCCCAGCCCTATTTTTTATTCTTTATTTTGAAACTGAGTCTCACTAAGCTGCGGAGTGCCTCACTAGGTAGCTGAGGCTGGCCTCGAACCCGGATCCTCTGGTCTCAGCCTCTCAAATGCTGGGATTACAAGCGTGCGCCACCACGCCCGGCAGGAAAGGTTTTCTTTTTGTTGTTGCTGTTTTTGTGGTACTGGAGATTGAGCCCAGGGCATTCTATCTCCAAGGTACACCCCTAGCCCTATTTTATTTATATTTTGAAACAGGGTCTTACTAGATTGATGAGAATCATGCTACATTGCTGAGGCTGTCCTTAAACCTGTGATCCTCCTGTCTCAGCCTCCTAAGTACTGGGATTATAGCCATACACCCTGCTTGACAGGTAAGTTTTTAAAATGGTAAAATAGCTGGGCTCACACCTATAATTCCAGTACTTGGAAGACTGAGACAGGAGGATCACAGGTTCAAGGACAGCCTCAGTAAGTAGTGAGACTCATCAACCTAGTGAGATCGTGTTTCCAAATAAGAAATAAAATCAGTCTAGGGGTGTAGCCCAGAGGTGGAATGCCTCTGAGTTCCATCCCCAGTACCACCAAAAAATAAAATAAAGAGCCGGACGTGGTGGCGCATGCCTGTAATCCCTGTACTTGGGAAGCTGAGACAGGAGGATCACAGGTTCGAGGACAGTCTCAGCAAGTAGTGAGAGTTTCATCAACCTAGCGAGATCCTGTTTCAAAATAAGAAATAAAATTGGGCTGGGAATGCAGCTTAAAGGTAGAATGCCTCTGGGTTCTATCCCCAGTATCACACACGCACACACACACAAAAATAAATAAATAAATAAAATAATAAAATGGTTAAATAGCTAGGCGTGGTGGCACATGCTTGTAATCCCAGCCTCAGCAAGTAGTGAGACTTTCATCAACCTAGTGTGAGACCTCGTTTCAAAATAAAAGTAAAATAGGGCTGGGGATATAGCTTGGAGGTAGAATGCCCCTGGGTTCAATCCTCAGTACCTAAAAAAAAAAAAAAATAGAAATGGCAATGGAGGAAATAATTATTCTTATGGTCCCAGTAGGGGGACCCAGAGGTACTCTACCTTTTAGCTATACCCCCAGCCCAATTTTATTTCTTATTTGGAAACAGGGTCTCACTAGGTTGATGAGAGTCTCACTATTTGCTGAGGCTGTCCTTGAACTTGTGATCTTCCTATCTCAGCCTCCTAAGTACTGGGATTACAAGCTTGCACCACCACTCCTGGCTCAGATAGGTTTTTCATGTTCTCCAGGGTGATAATTTTTCTTGACCCTGGCAGGCCTGTAACTGAGGATTCAGTATTATCTTTCCCATAATTGGATTAAGCAGTGATTGTGCAGGCCATGTGTATGCTCTTCTTATGAAAATACGGTTTTTTGGTTTTTTTTTTTTGCGGTACTGGAGATTGAACTCGGGCGTTCTACCTCCGAGCTATACCCCCAGCCCTATTTTTTATTCTTTTATTTTGAAACCGAGTCTCACTAAGTTGCGGACTGCCTCACTAGGTAGCTGAGGCTGGCCGCGAACCCGGATCCTGCGGTCTCAGCCTCCCGAATGCTGGGATTACAAGCGTGCGCCACCACGCCCGGCTCTATTTTTTTTTTTTCTAACCAACTTAGCATGTTTAACTTCTGGAGCATTATAGGGAATGTGGATTGGTCCCTAAAATGATTTTTTTTTTTTTTTTTTTGGAGGGAGTTTTGTAGATGGTGGGGTTTTAAATGTATGATTATAATGCTTCAGTGTGAAAATGTGAAGTTAGCAAATACACCTGAATTGATACACCTGAATAGTTAGTCCAAAGGGTCTTGAAGTATTTACATACTATCCTTTATTACCAAGAAAATCTTAGCATTTCCTTCAGGAGCTGGGTGTGGTGGTGCATGCCAGTAATCCCAGTACTTGGGAGGCTGAGACAGGAAGATGACAGGTTCAAAGACAATCTCAGCAACTTAGCAAGACCCTCAGTAACTTAGTGAGAACCTGTTTCAAAATAAAAAATGAAAAAGGATTGGGGGTATATCTTGGAGGTAGAACACTCCTGGGTTCAATCCCTAGAACAAAAGAATAAATAAAAATAAATTTCTTTCAGCAGGAGTTTCTTGTCCAGGATGTAACCTGTAGTGCAAAGTCCCAAGAATATGAGAGTATGCTTTGAAGGAAGGGGAAGGAAAGTCATGTTAATTTCATTGACAGTTTTTTTGGTTTATTACAGGCGCCATGATAGCAGTGGCAGTGGTCATTCAGCATTTGAGCCCCTGGTGGCCAATGGAGTCCCTGCTGCTTTTGTGCCTAAGTAAGTGAGTCTATATCTGGATGAAATATCAACTGTTTGAGAAAAGTGCACTGTTGCCCTATAGATTTTCCTCTTTGCTTTTTGTATTGCTCAGTTATTTCAAGTTTACATCTTTTGAAATCACAGAGGAACATTTCTAGTAACTTGCCACAATTAGCTATCTTCTGTCCAATTTCTTTTCATATTTTTGCATTAACATGAATGAAATATACCAAGTCCAAAAGGGTTTGTAAATAGAGTTGATGACCAGGTATTTAAGCAGAAGAACCACAGATAAAAAATGCAGTGATAAGCCGGGCGTGGTGGCGCACGCTTGTAATCCCAGCATTTGGGAGGCTGAGACTGGAGGATCCGGGTTCGCGGCCAGCCTCAGCTACCTAAGTGAGGCACTCCGCAACTTAGTGAGACCCGGGCTGGGGGTATAGCTCGGAGGTAGAATGCCTCTGAGTTCAATCCCCAGTACCGCAAAAAAAAAAAAAAAAAAAAATGCAGTGATATGGAATTTAAGGTAAACATTAAGTTTCTACATTTGAGTTTAAAAATACCTTGAAAGCCATACATGGTGTTTGTATATCTAATCCCAGTACTTGGGAAGCTAAGACAGAAGGATCGCAGGTTAGAGGACAGCCTCAGCAACTTAGCAAGACCCTGTTTTAAAATAAAAATAGGGCTGGGGATGTGGCTCAGGTAGAAAGCTCTTGAGTTTAATCCCTAATAAGAATTGGATGGAAGGGAAAGTGGCTCCAAAATAATGTGTGAAAAGATTTAGGATAATTTATATACTTGAGTCAGCAGTATGATATGGATGCCACAAAAGCTAATGTGCTGCTAGTCTATGCTGTTAGACTAGAATGAGGCCAGTAAGTGGATAGTTCTGCTTTCTATAGGTATACTCAGGCTGTTCACAGAGCCTTGTGTTTAGTTCAATGTACAAGAAAGAATATACACAAACAAATTACACAAACAAATTCTTTTCTAGTCAACCAGCAAAGATGTTAAGGGGATTTGAAATAGCCAAAAGGGGTGGTGATGGTGGGTGAGGGGCTTTTAAAGATAGAGAACTGCTAGCCCAGAGAACAAGGAAATGAGGGAAGTATAATGGTCCTCCAAAAACTAAAGGACTGTCAGTTACTTGATTTGGTTGCAGATAGGATCCATGGGTAAAAGTTAGAGGAAATTCTTTTTTTCTTTTTTTTTTTTCAGTACTGGGGATTGAATTCAGGGGCATTCTACCTCCGAGCTATACCCCCAGCCCTATTTTTTTTATTCTTTATTTTGAAACCAAGTCTCACTAAGTTGCGGAGTGCCTCACTAGGTAGCTGAGGCTGGTCGCGAACCCGGATCCTCTAGTCTCAGCCTCCCGAATGCTGGGATTACAAGCGTGCGCCACCACGCCCGCTGAGGAAATTCATTTTAATGCAGTATAAGACTGAACTGAAGCCAGGCATGGTGGCACATGCTTGTAATCCCAATACTTGGGAGGCTGAGACCAGAGGTTCATGGTCAGCCTCGGCTACTTAGTAAGGCCCTCCGAAACTTACTAAGATCCTGTTTCAAAATAAAGAATAAAAAATAGGACTGGGGGTATAGCTCGGAGGTAGAATGCTCTGGGCTCAATTCCCAGTACTGCAAAAAAAAAAAAAAAGAATGAACTGGTTTCTAGTTGATATTGATCACTCTGGGAGATAGTAAGTTGTCTATATTGTAGCAGAGCCTGTAGGACGTCCTACAGGAAGGATGTATGGGAAATTTCTGTTTCATTTGAAAGCTTAGAAACAATGGTTAGTTCCTCTTAACTCTGATTTTTTAAACATCTTTAACAGCTTCATTGAGGTATAATTGACATACAATAAACTGTACCTGTTTACAGTGTAAACTATGTTAAGTTTTGCTATATGTATATGCCTGTGAAACCATTACAGTCAAGGCAATAAACTTCTCTGTTGCCTCCAAACACTCCCTCCTGCCTTTCTGTAATTTTTCCTTCAGGCTCACCCCACACCCAGGCATCCACTGATCCTCTCTGTAGATTAGTAGATGTCTACATTCTAGAATATTATATAACTGCAGTCACACTTTTAAGTGTTAAATATTTGGCTTTCCCTACTGACTTTGATAGATATATTTAGGCAAATTGTGAGCAGTGCAGATGAGAGCATTGACCTCTTCCTTTCAGGTTTATTAAGGTGTCATAATCATGTATGAAACTGTACAAGAATACTGAATAGTATATCTAACCTTTTTCCTTTTGTTAGGCCTGGGTCTCTGAAGAGAGGTCTCACTTCCCAGAACTCAGATGACCACTTGAATAAGAGATCACGCACCTCTTCTGTGAGCTCCCTGACAAGCACATGCACAGGTGGCATCCCTAGCTCTAGCCGCAATGCCATCACCAGTTCCTATAGCTCTACCCGAGGCATCTCACAGGTATAGTGGCAGCTCTGTGCTGGGGGAAGTGGGGTATGGGTTCCTGGCATCACTTAATTGATGAGCAGATGATTACTGACTACCTTCTTCCTGTTGCATTAGGATTGTCTCTAAGCTAACAAAAGATATATAAAACTTTAAATAATAAAATATAAGCTGAGTGTGGTGGCACATGCTTGTAATCCCAGTACTTGGGAGGCTAAGACAGGAGATTAGCAGGTTCGCAGCCAGCCTCAGCAACTTAGTGAGACCCTGTTTCAAAATAAAAAAAAATAGAGCCGGGCGTGGTGGCGCACGTTTGTAATCCCAGCATTCGAGAGGCTGAGACCAGAGGATCCAGGTTCGCGGCCAGCCTCAGCTACCTAGTGAGGCACTCCGCAACTTAGTGAGACTCGGTTTCAAAATAAAGAATAAAAAATAGGGCTGGGGGTGTAGCTCGGAGGTAGAACGCCCCTGAGTTCAATCCCCAGTACCGA
>PVLC010028066.1:0-21334 GCA_004027655.1 Graphiurus murinus
AGGCAGAAGACTGGACAAGATGACTTCCCAAGAATTAGCCCATTTCTGAGTTTCTATGGAACCAATTGCTCAGACGCAGCTGAGATTTCTGCACCTGGAGAATCAAAGGCCACTTAAGGTGAGGAAGAACACTTTAGCAGCTTGACTTGGCTTTTCATATAATCGCCGCTCCCAGGAGTTTGGGTGAGTGGGAAGGGGTCGGAAAAAGGATAAGTTAATCAACATTTTCAAAAGCGCATCTGTTCACCAAGCCTTACAGAAAGAATGGCACACTGGGGAAAACCCAAATAAAAGGCACATTTGTACAAAAAGCAATTTACTTTGATAGCAATTTTCTCTAGTCCCCTTGCTCATATTCTTGATATCTGTATTTGATTAAGAGCTTTCTCTCTCAAAAGCCTCTTTGCCCTTCATGGGCCACTTTCCTTTTCTACTGAGCCCAGTAGGTAAACCAAGCCTGTTTCCTCAGGATGCTGGCAGGAAGGAATATGGTCCTCCCACAGGGTCCCTGTAGCTCTAGCAAAAGGAGATGTGAGGTGAGCAGGGTAGGTGCCAAGAGGAAATCCAGAGAGAGAAGGTACTGGCTCTCTTGTGGGACAGAAGGGACAATGATGAGTTAGGAGGTCAAGGCAGAGTGTGAAGCAGCCCTTCCCTGGGAAGGGGAAAGGGCAGTCACAGATGGTGTAGCCAGCAGGGGAAGCGAGGAAAGCTATCAGGAGACAATAGAAGAAAGGAAAAAACCTGGAGATGACCTTCCAAGAGTCTGTTTCAGTGGGCGGGTGTGTGTGTAATGTGAGATGGGCTTGGGAGAATGGAATGCACCACACCTCTAGGAGAACACAGGTCAGGAATAGATTTTACCACCCACGCGACAGCCACCTGAACCCTTTGGCTTACGTGACCCCATTTCTTTCTGGGCCCCTGTGCGGATTCAATCTCAGGCCAGGCTGACTCCAAAACCTAAATGCTGAATCCCAAACACTGTATTGGAGCCAACGGAGACCACCAAGGTTGCATTTGAGCGAGTGGGACAGTGCCGCTACTGCCATAACACTGCTACCCCATTCAAACAGAAACAAAGCATCTGCCTTGTCCTGGCCCCCAGCTCGTGGGATGCGGACCCTCTGGCTGTTTGCCTGTATCTCTGGCTCATCACTTTGGTAGGAACTCGTGGGGGCTTCTCATGAACCTGAGAGGCGGTGACCTGGAATTTGAGACTTTGCGTTTTCCACAAGAGGCATCACCCAGAAAGAGAAGGCTAAATTGCATTTTCTTCAAAGGGCAGTAGTCTTCACTAGCCAATTAACCAACCAGTCAACCAACCATCACTTATGAAAAGGTTTACTAGGGGCTCCGAAACGACACCAAGGACTTTGGGGAATAAAGATGTATGGGGCCAGGTGTCTGCCATCAAGGCCCTTCGGTGTGGCTGGGAAGCAAAGACTCACCTATACTCAAATAGTGGAAAAGAAAGTGAGGTGTTGTGGAGGGGACCCTACGTGCTGCTGGAGTCCAGGGGAGGGACTGGGTGGATGAGGTTGGGCCCTGGCCAGCAAGAATGTGTGGGAGAGGGGAGGAGGCTGCTGCAGAATCCAGGCTGCTGCAAGGTGGGCCTGGGGGAGTTCTCGCTCCTTATCTGTTTGATGGGGAGGAATGCTTTCAAACATGGCGCCCGCACCTTTTCACCCACACACTGGTCTCTTGCTTTTTGGCTTGTATCCATTTCTTTCAGACCCACCAAGGAATTCAAAGAGATTGCTTTGCTTGGCCACAAATCTTACACCTTGTATTTATCTGCATTTGGATCAGGCCTCTGCTCCCCATCCCTTGTCCTTTCCACCAGCTGCTACAGCCCAGCACGGTGAGGGGAAGAGAGGAGCTTAGCACAATGGGAGAGGGATGGAGAGAGTAGGTAGAGAAGTCACTGCTGACAAACAAAAGCAACCCAATGCAATGCAACCCTGGCCATTCCACGTTGAAGTCAAAGCCTCAGGCTGAAGGGTCCCTCGTTTCCCCAAGTGTCCCCCTCTTTGCATGATCAAGAGACAGAGTAGGTACATAGTGAAGCATGACTCAAGATTTCACCCGTCACCTGTCATCCTGATTTTCCAGAGCGAGAGAACTTAGTGGCTGGTTATTTACACATCCACAGACTGTGACAGCAACTCCCTCACCTTAGAAGAGTCAAATATTCTCTAGTGTCCTGGTCAGTGGACTGCAACACTCCGACACAAATGGTGAGCAGACGTGCCCAGTCACAAAAGGAACCTCTGCTAATGAAATATGTTTCTCCCCGAGGGGTCTGGAACACTGCCTGGTGCTGTAAGACCACACATGCTATTCAGGGGAAACACCCCCGTGACACTCCAACCCGCAGCTGGGAAATTCCCACGGAGTGTGATTTAGGTCTCCAGTAAGAACGCTCTCCCCCCTCCTCCACACTTTATCTTTGCTCTCACCCTCATTTTCTTCCTTTTTCTAAATTAGGATTCTCTGGGGTTAGCACACCTTCATTAGTGTGCTTTTCTGCAGTTTCTTACAGAGAATTCGCAACCTTCACTTCTACCACTTGTCATGCTGTGGTCTACTGTGAGTGTATTGGCCTTGACAGTGCGCTGTTTACTTTCTGCATTTTAAAAAGAGCTGGGAAAGATTGCCAGGGGAGTGAGCAGTCTGCTCCAAACCACTGGCTACTTTTAGATACATAATTTAAGACAGTCTGTCCCTGGGTCACTTGTACATGGATCATTTTGGGACAGTGACACACATGGGCTTTCTTTGAAGGCTCTCTTCCATGCCAGTTCTGAGCAGTGAGAGTAAGAGGCCAGGTTTGCCATTCAGCATGCGTGACAGAGACAGTCAAAGGACCACCCAGCATAAGCATCCCTCTGTATGTGAAGGGAGGCACCAGGGACACGGAGGAACACTAGGTGAGGAGCAGATGTTGACTTTCAGGAGCCTCCATGAGTCTTGGTGTGTTTGTCTGTAAAGTGACCACTGATGTGTTTCCCTGGTCTAGAATTCCATCATCTTTATGGGAAGAAAAACCAAGAATGGCATGAGGGCCTTTCTGGTGAGGTTGCTGGTTGAGGCTCACAAGGGGCCTAGAATCTAAGCAAAAGGGCTCTATCACCCCACCCTGTTCATTGCCCCATTCTTCGCCCCGGCTCTTTCCTTTCCTGGAAGTAGTCACTCTCTGAAGTCATCCATCGTAAGGTGTATGTGGAAAGAGAAGACCATGAAAAGGACAAGTAAAGAGATGCCAGGAGGTTTCATGCTTTCAATACCTGTCTGTTTGGCTCAGGACACAGGCCTGTTACCTGGAGACCCAGGAACTGACAAAGCGGGCGAAACACACCCCTCATTTCAAGCTTCCCCCTTAACGGAGGCTGGATTTGGACAACCCCACGGAAAGTCAGCCTTATCATCTCTATGCAGCCCACCAAACTTCAACCAGCCTTGAAAGGACTGAAGAGCCTCTTACACTCAGGAAACCACTGAAATCACTCATTTTCACAGGTACCAGGTGTCATCGCCCCTCCTTTAAAGATGGAACTGATGGAGGAGGGTAGAAAAATGCAACCAGTCATTGAACAAATCAGCAGTAGAACTGACGGTAAGCCACAGGTTTTCAACACCTTGGTGGGGTGGAGGCTGTGGTTTATTTGGGATATGTTCTTGGCCACTTAGAACTTTCATTCAGTTTGATTCCAAGTTTCTGAACCCCCTGAGCCAGCTAAATCACTGGATCCTTTAGATAGGAGTAGCTTTCAGAAAATTCTCTCAGCCATTTTGTTTTAATCCCAGCAGCAACACAACCCTGAGATCTCAATAAACCAGAAATAATGAAGGTCTAAGGAGATATTTCTTGGTGCTTCAGAATGTCTTAATTCAGTTTAACATTTACTACTGGCTGAAGGTCCTCCCTCCCTACCACATTTAATTTCCCTAATTCAGTTTGTTCATCCCCAGTTGCAATGGGGAGCCAAAAGTTCAGATGTCGATCTAAACTTTGCCAAATCTCCTCTGTTAGAAAGTCAGGCCACTTGAGAGCTGTTCATCCCTTGCTGGGTCTGACTTGAGCCTAGAAACCCACCAGAAGATCCTTTATCATGGATTTTTAACTCTTGGGCTACCGCCAAATCTATACAAGGTCATGGAAAAAAAAATTTTTGGAGTTTTTTTCACATAGGGAAAAGGAAACGGGGCTTGGTATAAATTATTGGAAGAGTTTGATCTTGAATTTCGTTGCTATTTTCGATTATTTTTTTAGTTGAATAACTAGGAGAAAACACTAAAAAGATCTGAAAATACTGATGGCAAACAAGAGGGCTGTGAAATGACCTAATAATACATTCAAGTGTGGAGGCGGATGAGCAGCTGGGGCCAGGATGTTTCCACTGAGCCCCAACAATGGCATGAAAATAAGAAAAATGCAGCCAGAGAAATGTTTAGCTGCAAAGATGGGCTTCACAATTGTGCAGACTGGAAAAACCCAGCATTACTGATGGGAGAAAATTCTGAAAAAAATTTTTTTCTTATTTTTTTTTGCTCTAAGCCTTTGAAAAACTAGAGATATTTTCCACCCCCCTGAAGTAGATGATGTCAATAAGAAATTGGTTCTTTGCACTTCTTTTTTTTGGCTACTTATGAAGGTGGGAAACACACTGAAAATTTCAGGGGAAAGATGTCCCCACTTTCCCTGTACTCTTAATTTTTTTTTCCTGAGATATAAGGGAAAAGTGCCTATATCTTTATATTTCCCAGTGTACTTTGACATTTCTCCTCCTCTAAAGTCCTAGGATTCAAGAGTTATATAGACTAGACATGTCATTCAGGGGGAGTGGTTGGGTACAAAACCTGGGTCAAGTGGGAGGATGGAGATGAAGAATAAAAAATACATCAACTTCCATTGTAAAAAAATGTTTTCTTAAAGACTAGCCCTCTTATTTTGTATGTTCTGGAAGACACTGTTCTCATACACATCACCAAGAGATTCCAGGATGCTTAAAAGCTGGGCTCTTCTTCTAAACACAAGAATGAATATCACATATTTGTGATATGATTTTACAGGGGTCACAAAGGTACTGCTGTCTGTCTATTTGAGAGATGGTTTTCCCCAGTATCTTGCTGGTGGCCAAGGACTTCAGTGACAACAGAACAATTGTGCTAGCTGTAGGTCTGGTCTTGTGTAAGAACATATCTGCCTTGAGGAAGTAACCAATTGAACATCTCTGTAAAGCACTCTGGCCCATGATTTTCTGGGAGAAGGCTTTGGCAGCAGGAGGGTGGTGAGATTGTAAGGATGCTCTCCTTACAGAGAAGGGGTCACCAAGACAGGGGAAGGTACAGAAAGTGGAGGGGGGGGGGGCTGAAGATGAATTGCATCAGGAAAAAAGGCAGAAGGTTGGAGACCAGATCCTCCTTTGGAAAAGAGGTAGGGGCAGTGGCCCTACCTGAAATTGCAGAGCCAGAAAATGACGATAGTTGGTGGGCCCAGGGCTCCCCACGAACACTAGTGTTGGGCTCACACTCTTAGTGGATAGTTGATGGGGGCTGAGAGGCATCTCTGGGGCTCCTTTGATACACCCATGTTGGCCCCTAATAACTATCTTCTCACCCCCAATACCAGCTGCTAGAACTGCCCTAGAGAGGCAATGGGGAGGTGCACACCAGCCCCCCAAATCTTTATGCCCATTCTTTCAAGCCCTTGTTGGCAGTAAGGAAGCTCAAAGGAGCAAAAAGGTTATTTGTGTTATGAAGACTCAATAACCAGCAGGTCAGCTGAGAAGGCAGGACTTCGGTCAAGGCTGTTTCCAGCTCAAAGCTCTCCCCACACTCCCATCATTAGGAGCTGGCTCCTCCTTAGCAAGCCACAGAGAACTCTAGTCCAGGCATCTCCTTAGTGAATTCTGGGCCAGAGTAAGGAACTGCTATTATTGAAAACCAAGGCCTGATATACTATCATTCCAGTTCTGGATCAGAGCCTTTCCTTTGCAGAATGTTAATTATATTAAAAGGTCTCAACTGTGCCCCATTACACAGGTAAGAATAAAAACAAGGTATTGTGTGGATTGACATCTCTAGCTCACCCAGACCTTATACTCTTGCTCTTTTCTTTCCTGAGTTATATGCTTAGGTCCTGTGCCCAAGAGGGAGCAGTCCTAGATTACCAGCACTCAAAGCTCAGATATGGCCATAGACGCTATCCACTATACTCAAAGTCACATTGCTGTGACTCTTTCATCTCAAAACACCATAGAAATCAGGGCAGGGCTCTTGTTAGAAATGGTGTTTGGGACGACTAGGCCTCTTGGCTTCTCCTCTTCCTGCTATTCCTTGCAGGCACCAGGCGGGGTGGTAGGTTTGCCTACATTATATAAACACCCCACTGGAAAATAACCTCGCTGCCAGGCGGCTTTCCCTTGGTCTCCGTAGTTCTGAGCCTCCTTGGAAGGAAGCCAGGTGTGACCTTTCAGCCCAGAAGGTCTGCTCTTCTCAGGTCCAGTGGGGAGCCCAGGTCCCAAGGCCCTAAGGACTTGAGACTTGCTCCTGGCACGTGGGTCTACCTGTGACAGCCGTAAGCATTTGGTCTGCAGCACAATGCTGCGCACTGACCTTAAAGGATGTTTTTTACATGAATTTTTTAGTGGGAAACATAAATAAATAAAGCAAGGCACAGCACAGTCACTCTTTGGAGGAACCAAGTGGAACTCATTAATCATGGAGAACAGGACTCTGCCCGCTGAACCCAGGGATAGGATTAACTCCCATGCCACAGCTGCCCCTTACGGCCAGGCCGTGTTCTTCACAAGTTGGCAGTTTAAAAATTTAAAAAAGTCCTGAGGAAGTACTTCCCAAGTTTCAAATTTCCTTCAGCTAAAACGGCCTGCAGTCTTCTTTTGCAAGCTCTATGCTCATGTTAGAGAGAGTCAGAGAGATTTTTGTGGCTTGTGCAAATGTGGCAGGGGATCTAAGTGTTGGATATCTGCTAGTTTCTCTTACTCTCTCAGACAGGGACAGATTCATTTCAAAAGGTATACCTCAGCCATATATTTGCAGCATCTATATAAAGGAAAACAGGAATGCCATTTGACTCAGAAATTCCAGCCTGAAGAAAAATATGTGTTGAAAGAAGCAACTTTAAGGATGTTCATTATAGTATTGTTATTATTAATTAAGAAAAAAAAAAAACAAAACTAGACATAACCTGAATGCCCACCCACCAGGAAGCAGTTTGTAAATCATGGCATATCAACCCAATATGGAATGCTATGCAACAACTAAAAAGGATGGGGTAAATCTATTAGTTACTAAAGATTGATGTACTAAAGTCTCCTCAAGACATTGCCAAATGAAAAGAAGCCAGTTGTCCAATCAAGTGAACAAACACTATGAGACCATATATGTAAAACAAAACACACAATTTGACATGAGCACATATGTTTGTAAAGGTATAAAACAAGGCCTGGAAACCAGGCTTCAAGCCATCTCTGTGGTTTCCTCTGGAAAGGAGAGTGGGATTGGTCATCAATGGAATGGACTTTTGCTTTTTCTAGATTAATGTATTTACTGATAATGTCATCATGTATAGCTTGTGAAAGAAATGAAGAAAAGAGGAAAATTCCCTCACAACCTTGCTAAGTATCAGTAACTGTTCTGGCAATGTGTGTTCAAGAAAAGAAAAGGTGTTTTCCCACCTAGCATCCAGTCCCATCTTTAGTACCTCTGTGGCTGACCCTTCAAACGACCTTCCCATTTCTTGGTTCAGTGCCTGTGGGAATTAATTTAGTGTTTCTTCTCTCTCTCTCTCTCTCTCTCTCTCTCTCTCTCTCTGTGACGAAAATCCCAGGAGAAGAATTACTTTGTGCAGAGAAGAGATGTTTATGGGTCTCCTGTCCACTGGATTTGGGGCAGGAATGGCTTGTGCTGCTTGCCCTGAAGCTCCTAGAATCTCCTTTGTTATCCCTCATGCTAAATGGGCTTTTGCTGTCTGATTTCCCAACTCTTGCATCTTTTCAATTGGGTTTGGAGCCAAACAGAACTCTAAGCAGTCCTTGCATACACACACCCTGGCTGAGGCTTGTGGTCTCATGACTCTGAAGGGTGTGGGCTTCTGGTTGAATATGACCTACATACATACTCCAGTGCACCTGACCTATGTGGGGCTTAATTAAATCCTAGCCCACTCCTAGCTTCCAACTTATTTATACAAGGCAATTTTCCCCCCTGCTGATTATAAGATCATCAGCTGGTGTTCCCCTCTCCTCTCCTTTCTTTCTGGTTGGGTTTGTTTTGTGTTTTCTTTGGGCCATCATTGAAGTGGATGAAAGGCAAATTACAGCTGTGAGAGCCCCAGTGCTCTGCACAATTAAAGAGAAAAAACAAGCCTGCACCTACCGATCTGCAGCTTGGCTCGGATGCACAGCCCACAATGCAGACAAATCAAAACTTCAAAATGAAGCGCTTTTCATCACAGATTACAAAAAGGCCACAATGTTTGTGCAAAACAACTGTCGGGTGTGTGAAGAGGGGAGAGGAAAAAACAAATACCACGCCACATTGGCTTGGCTGGGCTTCGGCTATCCAGGCTAACAGGGCAGTGGTTGAAGCAAGAACACACATTTAAACCATCATAAAGAACCAGGTAGGAAAACAAACAGAACATACAGGGCTTTCACATCTGGTATTTATGATCCATGAAAACATAATTTCTGTAACATTTATGCTTGGGCTCAGTCTGAAACACACCGAGGAATGTTTACTGGTAACAGTGGTATGTTTGATGTGTTAAGATTGGAGTCCTAACAGTTGCTCTTCTGAGGGAGAAAGATTGTCCCCCAAAATAAATCTTGGGATGAGAATCAATGTGGGATAATTCCCAAATGTGGCTCCCATAACAGTAATGCTAATGAAACATAAGCAATAGCTAATTTAATTCATTCTGGCAAATATTCTGGCAAATGTGATCCTAGGTCATCTCGGGAAAATGTTGACCAAGCCTATGTCTTTGCTTGAAATAAACACTTTTGAGACTTCCATTTTATCCTTCACTAACAGGAACAAATGGTTTTAAGGAAAGCCAAATGTTATTTAGACAAAATGAGTAATTGTGCTTGGCATTGGAGGAAGAAACAATGCTCTAATCATGGACATTCTACTCTATTCTTCTGCAGAGGACAGATAATGACATCTATACTAAACCATCTGTACTAATAGAGTTTCCTATAAGATCTGAAAAACAGAAGCCTGTCTCTTTTTGGCAGTACTTGGATAGATTTTACAGCTGTAGAAAGCACTCTTTCCTGGATGTAGGTTTGGATAAAACCTAGAAAAGCAGGACTCTGGCAGAAGGAGGGTCTTTTGTGCATGTATCTTTTCTCAGGACCTTTCAGGATGGTTCTTGGACCCCTGAGGAAGGCTGCTGGATTGATGAAAGATTTTGGATATATCTCATGAATGCAGAGTAGTGGAGAATCCTTTTGTGACCAATTCTTGACTCCTATCTAAAAACCTTGGATATATTTTTTGAACCCCATTTTGATTAAAATATTTTCTTTCAGTAGATCACTATTCAAAGAAGATGACCAGACACACACACACACACACACACACACACACACACACACACACACACACACTTCTGAACAAGATTAGTCATTTTGAGTAAGTTTTCCAAAGCATAGAGTTTTATAGAATGTTCTTGTTCTGAAATGTTCTGCTCTGATAATTCCAGGTTCATAATAATTATAGAATTATTTTCATTCCTGTCAAAAGTGAAGTTTAGAAAATGCCTGAACCCTGAACATGCTACAAACACCTTTCTTTTTTTTTTTTTTCTTCTGGAAAATCACTCATAAATTGGAGATCAAATGTCCCCTGTGGAAGTAATAATTTTGGTAGGTGATGGGTCAGATGTTGCTGCTGCTTCTCCAGAGGAAGTGATCTGTCTCTGTGGAGCCAAGTACATGATTCAGCTTCACTGGTCCCATTTCCCCTGGGGCCCTTTGAAAGTAGAGTCCAATCTCTAGGGATTTGCCATCAAGAGAAATTTTGTAGAATCATATTTAGCAATTTAGCACTTAGCAACTTTCACAAAATCCCACACCAATCATAAAAGTTGGCTCAGCTGCACAAATTGGATAAAACTCCTAACAAGCAGTAATAAAAATAAAAAGAAGGAAAAACTGGCATTCAGCCCCAAGGAGAAAACCTACCTACCTCCCACAAAAATGCCCTGTAGCTCAGAAGGTGATGTGTAAACTTTGGAAACATCAATTTGTTCAAAGCCTACGCTTCAACTTTGTTCTCACAGGCAAATAATAATAATAATAAAAACCCCCAGATGTTTGTATAAAAATATCATCATTTTATTACATTCCACACAATACATTTTCAAATAGTTTCCAACGTCCACAAGTTATTTTGACACACAGGCAACTGAGCAATGCAAGGGATGTCACAGTTATAGGGAGAGGGGATAAGAATAGGAAGTAAAAATCTTTAGGTTTTCTTGTTTTGTTGTTGTTCTTTGGTAATTTTTGATTATTTAGGTGTTTGCTTGCCTGCTAGTTTCATTTTAAACACCAGGTTTTTTTTTTGTTTTTTTTTTTTTAAGGAGAGGTTATCAACCTCAGAAATGTTACTGGATTTCCTATTCTGGTTTTGATCCCAAAAAAACATAGGACAAGGGAAAAGATGATTTTACTTTATTTTCAGCATCCTGTTTTGTCATGGCAATGTTATGATTTTTTTTTTCTTTTACTACCTTCACCAGCAATCAGTTAAGAGAAATTGCTGGCATAATATCAGGGAGGGGACTTTTCACCCCAGAGATAAGGGTTTTCCTCCTGGAGGTGTCGCCATGGAACCTCTAGTAAAGCAAGAGCCTTCACTTCATTCATCCACTCATTCATAATTTTAATAGTTGCTGCCACCTCTTTTCTTCGGAGAAGCAACTCAAAACACATGCACACATTCACCTGTCCAGTCCCTTTTTATTAGGAGTGACTCTTCCCTCCCTCCATGACACAACAGAATTTTGCTTTTTTAAAGCTGCAAGGCATGGCATTTTACAGAAGAGCTGCCCTTTTAGCATAGTTCCTGGAAAATACTATGAATGTTGCTGGAGAGGAGAGCGGGAGCGTGCGCATGCGCAAGAAAGGCAGGGGTGCTCCCCAGCCACATTGACTCACGTCATTCGCCAAGATTTGCGCAGTCTCATTTTCTCAACTACCGCCTGTACGTAAAGATGCTGCTGCATGGCGCACTGGGAGAAGATACAGCAAGTTCACCAAGTCGTTGCCATCTTTTAAAGAAGGGGATGCTCAGGGGTATATGGTAGCTCGGCCAGTTGATACATTGGCCAGATGTTCCAGGTATGGTTTCCTGATGCCACACCTCTACTGGGCACCTAGAAGAAGTCCAGCATTTGGAGGGAGTGCCTGGCCTCGAACCCTCAATTGGGCGGGGATGCCCCCGATGTGAAGCCCTCAGTGACTGGCATGGTTGGTCGTCACAGGGCACGCGGAGCTGCCTTCTGCATCTTCAGCGGGGGGAGGCCCCTTCCTGAACTCTCAAGGTGGCCCTGCTCTATCTAGCCTTTCATCTTGTCTTGGCAGGGCTGCTGTGGTTGAGACGGAGAAGCGCTTTGAAAGAGAATAAGAGTGGGAGAGCACCGTTCTTACAGGAGGATGAAACGAAGCAGATGGGAAAGTCGAACTTGTGTGCTGGAGGGACCTATCTAGATATTCTGAAAGAATGCTAAAAGGCTCTTTCCCAAGCAGTAACACCCCCCCCCCCAAAAAAAATCATTAGTATTTTATTCTCTTTCCTGTACATGGAAGCTTTTCGGCCAGGCAGCCATCTTTGCAGAGAATGTTACACTTCCCCCATGGACTCCAAGCAGCAAGCTAGAAACAAATGCCCCCAAGCCCCAAAGCTGAGCCCTAGTACACTGAAAATCCTAAAATACACATTTTTCTATCAATGAAATTGACTTCATTATTTAATCCTTCACTTGTACGGTAACAGGCAACTTCTCTCTCATGTCCCTTTTCTTGCATGGCTTAGAAGGGACAACTGGGTGGCAGTGGATCTACCTTTATTATACCTTCTCTCTGACCATGCAGCAACATCTGGACATGTCAGGCAGCCTCTGAGGGTGTATTTTCCAGATGCCATGAATGCTTTAAAGGGGCAGCACACTGGTACATTTAAACGAGTGATTACTTTCTATTCTTTCACAATATTTAAATAAGTCAGATGGACAGCCTTATATTTTAGTGGCTGTAGATTCAGGCACACATTAACACCATGAAAGGAAAGCAAATGATCCCCCTCCCCCCACATTTTACAAATGGCATTACAATGACCAATAGAATACCAAAGAATATATCTTCTTAATCCCACCCCGAGGTGGGCCTGATGACCCCTTGGGTAAGGAGACTTGAAAAAGACCACATTTCACTCCTTCCTCCTCTCTTCCCCTCTTCCTCCTCTCAACGTAAAGACTACTGCTTTTCCTACATCAGTGTCCGGTTTGTTATTCTTTATGACTTATTCCACAATTGGACTTAACCGATAAAAGCTAAACATTCATCATGAGCTTCTCTTTTATAAGGCAACATGAGACAGGTTTGCTTCAGGGCTGGAAGGAGAGGTGGTTCCACACACCCAATGGCTGTTATCTGGTGACTTCGCAAAGGCCAGGAGACATGACAAAGGGGTCACATCTGAGCCCATCGGGGGAACCTTCCTCTTGGGTCAGGTGGGTTGGGGGTGGGGCTAGGGATGGGAGGGGCCACACCTCATTCCGTGTGGCCCCTAGTTTTCTAGGTACCTGGAGATGACAATGACAGCCAACAGAAACCCAGCCAGAGCTAGATAAGGCAACAAAAAGCTTCAATCTCTTCTCCAAGTAAACAAAACTTGTACAGTATATTATTTTCTTGTAAAATGTACCCCAGGAGAAGTAACACAAGAGTGAAAGGGGCACTCTACACACACACTCACACACTCCCCCACAGGAACCAGTCTCTCACACACACACGCACGCACGCACGCACGCACACATACACAGAGCTATTCACACGCGAGTGTATACTATATACATACACAGAGCCAGGTTCCCCTCAAGACTCCTGGCAGCCTGCCCACCGAGAGGGGGGATGGGGTAAGGCAAGGGGAGAAACAAGAGAACCAGTCTCTGGAACAGAACCAGCTGAGCTTGAGTTGTGAGGTGCTTAGGGGCGGATCTCTTCTCGTGTTCCAAGATGCAGCATTAGAGTTGGGTTTTGTTGGTTTGGAATCACACACAAAAAAAGTAAAAATAAAAAAAAATCAATTAAAAAGGAAAAAAGAGTAAGAAAGGAAAAACAAACAAAAGGAAGAAGAATCCAAGGAGCGTGGTGGGGTGGATAAGAGCGTCAGGGCGGGGACAGGGAGAGATGTCTGAGTTCACACAGAGACTAGGCGAGGAGAAAAAAGTGCAAAATCGAGGCAACGTGTTTGCAGTCTTTCTCGTTTGTGTGGGTGCCGTCGTGGCTTCGGCCCTCAGCAGTGCGAGCCGCGGTCTTGCTCTAGCTTAATGGTTAGGGTGGGCTCCACCGCCAGAGGGGCCCCGTTGGTGTAGTGGGAGGTTTTGTAGGTGATGGAGTGCTCGGTCTTCTTGGCCGCATAGCGGAAGCGGTGGTAGTGGAGCGCCAGGGCCAGCGCGACGGAGACCAGCACCAGCAGGGCGCCCCCGGCGGCCATTACGTAATACCAGTAGGCTGGGATGGGCTGCACGGGCACCGTGTCCACTGTGGGCTCGGTCCCTGGCGGGAGGGTGCCCCCTGGGGGAGAGACACAGAGAGGGTTGCTAGGCTGAGAGTACGCGGACTGATCAAAACTTACTTTAAAGAGAGAGAGCAAGAAAGAGAGAAACAAATACATGCTTCGGGGCGCATCAGGGAAGGGGACCGGGACCAAGGGGTACTCAGTCCTTAGTACATATCTCCTACTCATCCCTTTACAAGGTAGGCACCTCACACCCATTTTACAGATTGGGAAAGAAGCTCAGAGGCCTTCACTCAATCATGGTTATTCGGCTGGCGAACAGTAAGTATGGGATTCTACTTGGAGCTGTGTGATTATCAAGCTGGGTTTTTTTTTTTTTCTGTTTATCTACAATTACTCTATAGTATACAGAAGCACTGTAACTCTCTCTCTCTCTCTCTCTCACACACACACACACACGCACACACACATGCACACACACAAACACACACGGGCAAATTCACGCAAGAAAACGATGCTTTAGTGATTGCTGGGCGTTTGGTTGGGCATTTCCCAAATGGGTGGAAATGCCATATTTGGTCTGGCTGGCCAGCCTTTTCAAACAATGTATTAATTAGGCTGGCTAGACTTGAAGGTAAATTCCACGCTGGCTTGCCAGGGCTTCTGTGCCCACTGAAATCAGCCTGGTCTTGTCTAAACAGGTCAATTACCACTGTCAAGCAATGACTAACGCATCTTCATTTTTTTTTTTTTAATTGGATGGAGGATTCTAAAAGCAGATTGGAAGGGAAGTTGCAACAACAACAAAAAAAATGTGGGCTCAAAGTGAGAGAGGGCATGTGAGAGGAGAGTGAGTGAGTGAGTGAGTGAGGGAGAGAGCAGAGGGAGGGAGATCATTCTTAATCATGGAAAAGACAGAGCCGGGAGGAGAAGCTAGCAGGGGATTTAGAAGGCAACCACTTTCACTGGCCGGCCTCTGGTTGCCATGGAGATGCTGTAGTAGATTTAAGCCCAGGGTAACTCTGGGGAAAGACTGGCTGGAGTCCCACTTGATGCAAAGCTGTGCTACAACTTGATTCTCCCAAAGATTTACATCAGATGAGAATCTGGCCCAGGAAGGGACCAGGCGCCTTTGAGCTTGCCAAAACCAGACATGATCTTTACTTCTGAAAAATGATGTATGCTTAACCTATGAGAAATGCCTCCCTAGCTTCTCGAATCCAGTGTCTCCTGTCTATCCATAGGGCACCCGGGAGGGGAGCTACGGAAGGAAGGGGAAGGAAGGAAGGGCTGCTGCCTCTTCATGCAGCGGTGGTCCTGCTGGGTGGGCGTGTCTCTGCTCCTGATGTAGACAGGCCTCCTTTATATTTCTTGTCTCCCCCAAGAGACTCAAAGCTCCTCAAGCAGAGGAAATCACTCTCATCTTGGTTTTTACCTCAGGGGATGTGCAAGAAGGCACCTGATAAATGCTCAATGAATAAAGCACCGAACTGGAGCTTGGACTCCTAATGCTGAGTCTGTGTTGAACAATTCCGGTAGACCGAACCTCCGAATGACAGTCTTTTATTTGGGGAATAGCTGAGAGGTGTGTCAGACCTTCTGATGGCTTCTCAGAAGAGAATGAATAATAAAAGCATTTTCGTCAGAAAATCTTTCAAAGCTTACCCAATTTGCTAGCTCTTAATCACTGCTCCCTCTAGTTTTAGGAATCCCCTTACACTACAGTCCAGGTTGCTTGGTGCCTCTTGGGCCATCAGAATCTAAGATTGGAAGGGCTTTAGCTGGGTGTGGTGGCACATGCCTGTAAAACCAGTACTTGGGTGGCTGAGACAGGAAGATTGTAGGTTCGAGGCGAGCCCCAGCAATTTAGCAAGACCCTGTCTCAAAATAAAAAATAAAAAGGTCTGGGGGTGTAGCTCAGAGGTAGAATGCCCTTGGGTTCAATCCCCAGTAACCTCTGTTATATTTAGATATAAAATGTCCCCTAAAGAACTCATTTATTAATATTCGGGGCTGATATAATTGAGTCCTGAGGGTTGTAATTCCAGAAGTGGATAAATCCATTGTAAGGGGTTTACCTGGGTGGTACCTGGTAGGTTGGTAGGGTGTGGCTGGAGGTGGGTCCCTGGCGGGGGTGGGGGGGCAGCCTTGGGGATTATATATGGCCCCTCCTCCCCTCGTCTTTCTTTCTTACTTCTGGCCTCCATGATGTGAACACAGCCCATGTGCTCTCCCTCCGTTATGCCTTGAGGCCTGTGGTCCCCAGCTTCACATGGACTGAGCCATAAGAAAATAAATCTTTCCTCTAAGTTATGTGGTCAAATCTTTAGATTATGGCTGCAAGAATGCTGATGGATACACCCCTGAAAAATATCAGAGGAAGGGCTACCTCCCTCAGGTAGAAAGGACCCCAGGGTCCCCTTCCTACAGCCTCATCTCCCACACTATTCCCTACTCTCGTTTTCTGTACTTTAATCATTTTCATTATTGTAGCTAGGAAAAAGCCCTCTGTCCCTCTGTTTCTCACTTTTACTTGTGGTCACCTTGGAAATTATGTACAGAAATGGAAGGAAAGAGAAAGCAGAGTACTGAAAATGGTTCTTTGAAATGGCCAGCCTGCGAGTTGCAGCAAACTGGTGTCAACTCAGGATTCAGGTCACCAAGAGTATCTGCTGCCTGGCAACCATCCTGCTGTTGGATTTTCACGTGACCCCGAGTGAGTGCACGGGAAACAACAGAGTGCCAGAATGGACGCACGCGGAGTTCCTCTGAGCCAGGATGGATGCAGAGTTGCCTCTGATTCTGATTTAGCTCCATAATGAGGACCATCTTCTGATAAGGCTGCTGCTCACCCACCAGAGAAAAGGAGCTGGCATGTCCTCATCCCAAGCACCTGACCAGACCCCAAGGGCAGGAGCACAAGTCTTTGTCAAGCAGAACATAATCACAACTACCCAAGTTCACTAAGTTCACTACTTCTATCACCACCACATAGTCTCAATTCAAGGTTTGCTTTCCTTCAGCCAAAATTCTAGTTTCTAACAGTAAATACACCAGCCAGGTCTCAAAGTGCTGGAGCTGAAGCCTTAATGCCATGGGAGGTTGGGGAGAGTTAGTATTAGCAGTTGAACCTAGGGACATTCTACTAGCTCTTTATATTTTTTATATATTTTTTGAAACAGGTTCTTGTTAGGTTGTGGAGGCTGTCCTTGAACCTAGGATCCTTCTGTCTCAGCCTTACAAGTTCTGGGATTACAGGTGTAGACCACTGTGCCCAGCCTTAATGCTACTTTTAAAATGTTTCTGATGACAGAGACAACGTTGGGGTGCAGTGGGGAGCATCTTCCTTTCTTCTTCTGGGGGAACGTTAAATTACAATATGTGGATTACATTTTCAGAATCAGAGACACAGACCCATCATGTCAGATTGCACTCTGCTTTGGAAGACAGACTCCACTTTAGGCATAAGACCATCTTTCCCCTTTCCTGCCAGTGAAATTATCCCTTGAAATTATCAACAGCTAGGAAACTTGAGTGACAAAAGCCATTTGGGGACATTACATTGGCCTTTTAAACATTTCCCTTGGACACATATTTGGAGACATGAGAAAGCATATTATGTGAATTCATGCTTTTTAATATTAAAGGGGTTAGAAAAGAGAGGTCACAACTAACAACACTCTCCTCATTACCAGTTTTTGGGTGACTTGCAGTTGGAGGCCAGAAATTTCTTAGAACATTCTCTGGCTACAGAGATTTAGCTCCCACAGGTCAGTGGATTGTGCTGGTTTGGACTCTGGCTCTGCCACAGCCTTGAAGGGCTATATGCTAATGAGACTGTGGTTTGCCAAGTACAGAAAAGGAAGGTGACCAATCGTGTGGGGTCAAATCCCTACCCAGAGCACCCTCCCAGACAATGAGAGCGATCCAATGAATGCCAGGTGGATGGACGAATGGACAGATGGGTGGAAGAACGCATTTTGGACCAATGTTTAGGTTCTGGAAAATGTCGATGACCCACTGGTACTTCTAGGAAAGTTATTCTCAGAAAGTGCTAGAGATTCTGCTCACTCACAGTGTCCCTATGAGAAGTTGGAAAAAAGGTGTCCATGTGGGGCAGACACCACCTGTACCAGGTACATAGGCTGATGAGTAGCTCAGTTTTAGCACCACTTGCCCACTCCACCCTACAGGGTACTGGGCTATTGCTTTACAACGAAGGAACCTGGCTAGGTACCCCAGCCTGGGAGAAAGACTGGCGAGACTTCCATCTTGCCCAGCTCCGAGAATCACTTACTTACATTATTTTTTCTTCCCCTTCTTTTCATTTGGAAAATGCTTTCAATTTCTGAACTATTTATCATTAATTTCCACCTCTAATTCTCTGCAAAGTTTTCTCATTGTTTGAGATAATGAGAAACAGATACTTAAATAGTCAATAACTCCTAAGTGTATCTGCAAAATCGAGCAGGCTCCCATCTGTAAAAGTTCTGAGATCCCCGGGGAAAAGCAAAACAAATGCAAAGAATTTGAATTTTGAGGAACAAATAAATTCTGAAAAGCCATGCATGGGAAAAAAAAAATAAGGCAAAAAGTTACATGTTAGGTAGTGTTCTTTCCACTCCTATTTGCAAACTGGGTTACTGATTAAGTAAGCGACTGGGAAATGTGGCTGTCACAATACCTATCATGAATGGACATTTTCTGTTTCCTTAGCTATTGGTTGGGGAGCTGCACATGAACCATCTTGTTTCTCATGACCATCAGATGGGAGCCATGAGGATTTGAGAGGATAAGTGATTTTCTTCTGGTTTTGCTTGGAGAAAAATTGAGGAGGAGGGCAAAGCAGCATACAGTGAAAGAATCAGTGTCAGCCAGCACTGGACCCAGGCAGGCTCCATCCTCAGCCTGTGCTCTGATCCCGGGGTCAGCTACCTCCAGCCTAACGGGCCAATTCCGGCCTCGCTGCCTGCTTTTATAAGTACAATTTTATTAGCCACCCTCATTTGTTTACATATCGCCTGTGGTTGCGATATGTAAACAAACTGTGGTGACAGAGTTTAGTACTTGCAACAGAGGCCCCGTGTCCTTGAAAGTCTGGCATATTTGCTGTCTGGCCTTTCACAGAACAAGTGTGCAGACCCTTGTTCAAAGTGAGTTGGGTTGGAACTGAAAGCAGCCCTCTCTCTCCCTTGTTGCCTCCTACTCCAAGGACTAGCATGTCTTAGTCAAATCCAGTTCTCACCCAATCCCTGAAAAAAGAAAGCATCTTCTACAGCTTTGTTCTTGAAATCGCACCCTTGCCTGGAGGAGTCACCCAAGTTCCTCAAAGAAATGTTTTGAAAGACACCAGAGTGAGTCTTCTATCTCAGAAGAAAAGGCTCTTTGCACACAGAAGTCTTAGACCTGGCCTGCCTGTGAGTCCTTTCTGTACCTGCTAAAAATAAAGTGCTGGCAAAGGGACACTTGAGATAAAAGGTTTACTTAATTTGTGAAATTAAACAAGCAACAGAAAAAGGTTGGCTCCTCTGGAAAAGTTTATAGAGGTTAGTAGAAGAATGTGGCCGCACCCTTTGGTTTCTTTGTAATAAGGATCTTAATGTACAAAGCGACCCTGAGAAATGACTCTTTCCATTTGTTTTAGGAGTAGTGTGCAGAGGGAGGATCATCAGAGGTTTCTGGTGAGCTGTCTGAAACTGTGTGGACCCTCTTTCCTGTTCCCTGCCCCCTGTCTAGCTAAAGTGCCTCTAAATTCAGAGGCCTGGCTGGCTGGTCTCAGATACTTCTCATCTTTTTGCTGATACTTATGCTACTGTGTGTGTGTGTGTGTGTGTGTGTGTGTGTGTGTAGTGCTGGGGATTGAACCCAGGGGCATTCTACCTCTGAGTTACACCCCATCCCTTTTTTATTTTTTGTCTTGAAATAGTCTTGCTAGGTTGTTGAGGCTGGTCTTTAACCTGCAATCTTGCTGTCTCAGCTTCCCAAGTACTGGGATTGCAGGTATATGCCATCATGCCCAACTTTATGCTATCTTCTATTTTATTTTGTTTTATTTTATTGTGATACTGGGGGTAGAACCCAGGGGCATTCTATCTCCAAGTTATGTCCCTAGACTATTTTGAAACAGGGTTTTGCTAAGTTTCAGAGGGCCTCACTAAGTAGCTGAGGCTGGCCATGAACCTGTAATTCTCCTGTCTCAGCCTCCCAAGTACTGGGATTATAAGTGTGTGCCATCATCCCTGGCTTATGCTACCTTCTTTAAACTAAGGCTTGTCCTTTGTGTTCTTGAAGAGAGAAGAAATCAGTGAAGAATATTTTCTTCTGCTCTTAGACAAACTGACCTTGGCAGCTGTTTAGATTATCCCCCTGCCTCCCCAGTAAACTCATGGGAGGGAATGTGTCCGGCCTCTGTGGCAGGAGAGGCAGGGCATGCTCGCCAGCCTCACAAAGAACACCTCGGTATCCCCTGGGCAAGGATGGCAGCCAAGCTGTTCCGTGGTTCCCGGTTCCTGCGTCTGATCTCCATCCTTCCCTGCTCAGCAACACCTAGCCTTGATCTGGCAGCTGGAGGCTAGGGTGGGGGGTGGGGAAGAGGATTCACACCCCACAGCTGCCTATCGGAGCCCTGGCAGGGTTTAGGAATACTTCTCTGCCTTTCATCAGAGGATTACGTGTGAGAACACTGTTTAACCCTCTCTGCGTCTCAGAAGTGCTTCTAGTAGAGATGGTAGGGAAAAGGAACAGGAGGAGAGAGGCAGTCTGTGATTCTATGTCCTGCATTGGGGATGTTGTGCTGTTTGCAAAGCCTCTGGAGGACAGGCAATAGGGAGTGAGGCTGCAGATGGAAAATGAGGTGGGGGTACAACATGGTGGAGATGGACCAGTAGGTACCAAATAAACAGAACTCAAACCCCAAGACCGAGTCAGGTGCCAGCCAGCACTGGCATTGCCGCCAAATGGCTCTCCCTTAACACTGCTCCTCCCTGTGTCCATGAGACAGCCTTTCATATTTGTTTTCTCCTGGCTCTACCTGGATGAAAGGCATCCAGTGAAACCCCAAAGATGGGGCACAGCACCCTCAGAAATGGTCTGAGACATAAGCCCACTAACAGGAGTTATGATGGTTCCTTCCTTTCAGCAGTTATTAGTGTAAGGCAGTAGTGTAAGGCACCACCTTCACGGTGCACCCCATCTCCCTTTCCGTGGGTTCTCTCCAGGCAGAGCACCAGAGCCGGGTCTCTGCTGTGCTTGGAGCCTGCAGCCTCCTAGTTTCCACCATGAGCTGCTAAAGATAGCCACCTGGTCAACAGCTACACAACTGTGATTATGGGCTTTATATATATATATATTTACTGGCTTCTCTATTATTCTTTTTTCTTTTATTGAAAGACTACTGGGTAAGAGGAAACAATCCCTCCCCTTAATCTCACCACTTTGCAGTCCTTCCCCCCACCCTTTCCCTTTATACACAGTTTTCCATTTGTTAAAGCTCAAATCTTAGAGAAAGATGCATGACGGCACCATGTTTATAGTCACTGCTTATAAAAAAAAAAAA
>PVLC010028067.1:0-21601 GCA_004027655.1 Graphiurus murinus
TTTATCCCAAAGCAATGGGAAGCTGAAGAGAGGCTTCAAGCAGAAGAGTGACAGATCAGATGGGCATTTTCAAACTACTTGGGCTTTATAAGAGAACTCACTGGAGAGAAGCCATATATAACAAGCAATTACTTATTAATTGCACTGTTACAAGTTTACAAGCGCTTGGAAGAGGATCAGGGGATCAGGGCAGCAAACAACAGGGAGCCTGAGGATTACGAGGTCCTCGTGCAAGGCAAGTGTGGAGCAGAGTTTGTACATCTTGCTACAGATGTTTAGACTTTATTCTTAGGGCAAGAAGGTGACCGTGATCAAGCCACTGCTCTCTCAGCCTCAAGGTCTTCTCCCGAAACACAGAGGGAGAAGAAGCCTTCAGAGGCTCTCCATAGGGGTCAACTAGATAATATCTGTAAAGCACCTTTCTCAGCAGCTGAAACAGAAGACTTTAAGATGAACCATATGACATTGCTGCAAATGCTAGGTAAACAGGAACTTTTCTTATTTATTAGTATTCCTGTCACTCTTCCCTCATACCGGTAGGCAGCAGGTGATGACAGGTGTGAGCTCTGGCTCAGTCTCTGCGTCAGAACTAGTGATGTCCCTGACCTGCTGCATGACCGGGAACAAGCCACTGAATACCTCATGCTTTCATTTTCCTGTTTGAAAAATTGACACAATAATAAGATTTACTTCGTGGCTGATGAGAAGACTAAATGAGCACGTGCCCCATTGTCCCATCTATACATCAGGCTCCATGTCCTTCGGCCTACTCACTACCTCTGTTCCAGAAATTCTCTTCCATCCCCTATAGCATCAATTTTTCTCAAATGGAAAAGTCCAAAACTGAACTCTTGATTTTTCACTGTACGGCTTCTCTGTCAGCAGCCCCTCCCACCTCGGTGGAGGGCAACTGCATCCTTTCAGCAGCTCAGGTCAAAAACCTTAGCATCAGCCAGGCGTGGTGGCGCACGCTTGTAATCCCAGTACTTAGGAGGCTGAGGCAGGAGGATCGCAGGTTCACAACCAGCCTCAGCAACTTAGTGAGGACCTCCCCAGCTGAGTGAGACCCTGTTTGAAAACAAACAAAATAGGGCTGGGGTGTAGCTTGGAGATATAATGTCCCTGGGTAAAACACACACACACACACACACACACACACACACACACACACACCTTCTATTTATTTAGTATTTTCTGCAATGTCTTCTGCCCCAGCTCCGTGTAAGCAACTCCTACCTGAGGGCTTGTGCAGTGGCTCTCCCCTCTCTGAGAGATCTTCTCCCCCAGACACCCACAGCCTAGGACCCTCCTTTGCTCACCTGTCCCCACTGAAATGAGCCCAGCCTAACTACCCTATACAATACTGCACCCGATCCCGGCTGGGTGCAACGCTCTTAATCCCCCATTTCCTGTCCTGTTTTTCTTCTTCTATAACACTTATTGCCTACCAGGGTACTACTTAATTTGCTTATTTACTATGATCATTATATGTCTTCCCTCACACCCTTACCCGGCCCTCCCCACAGGACATAGACCTTTGTCTGTTTTGTTCTCTGAAGGATCTCAGGCACCTTGGGGCTTGTTGAATTGCATAACTGATTTCAAGGCTAAGCAACTTCACTATCTTCTGAATCTGCAAGCTGTATTTTAACAATAATTAAAGAGTGGCTAAAGATAAAAATGAGTAGCTATGCTGGGCATGATGGTGCATGCCTGTTACCCCAGTACTTGGGAGGCTGAGACAGGAGGATCACAGGTTCATGGTCAGCCTCAGCCTATTTAGTGAGGCCCTCCACAACTTAGTGAGACCCTGTTTCAAAATAAAAAAATAAAAAACAGGGCTGGGGGTGTAGTTAAGAGGTAGAATGTCCTGGGTTCAACCCTCAGTACAAAAAAAAAAAAAGAGCAGGAATGAGGAATGAGGCATCACAGAGAATGGCGCCCAGAGCAGCCTCGTACCGTCCTTCGCATACGCCACACAGTACACAGTGTCCTTGTGTCCCTTGAGGGGTTGAAGCAAGGTGCCATCAGAGGTGTCATAAACCTGGCAGAAAAAGGACAAAAGTATACATTATCTACGTGGTAACTATTATTCACAATTCCTGCAGGGTTGCTACTTCGACTTTTGTTTTTATACCATAATATCTGTCATATGATAAACTTGTATCAAATTAAAACCACACTGTAACCAGAAAGTGGAGGTTCTGACTCTATGCTTAGAAATACTACGAACCTTTGAGAAACAAAAGGTTCAATTATTGACTCCATCAAACTTCTCTACAAACTTTACTCATTCTTTTTTTTTTTTTTTTTTTGGTACTAGGGATTGAACCCAGAGACACTGGACCTCCAAGCTACATCCCCAGTCTGATTTTATTTCTTATTTGGAAACATGGTCTCACTATGTTGCTGAAAGCCTCACAAAAATTGCCAAGGCTGGATTTGAACCTGCAATCCTCCAGTCTCAGCCTCCCAAGTACTGGGATTACAAGCGTGCACCACCATGCCCAGCTCAAACTTTATTCATTCTTTTTTTTTTTTTTTTTGCGGTACTGGGGATTGAACTCAGGGGCATTCTACCTCCGAGCTATACCCCCAGCCCTATTTTTTATTCTTTATTTTGAAACCAGGTCTCACTAAGTTGCGGAGTGCCTCACTAGGTAACTGAGGCTGGCCGAAAACCTGGATCCTCCGGTCTCAGCCTCCCAAATGCTGGGATTACAAGCATGAGCCACCACGCCCAGCTTTTATTCATTCTTAATATGAATTTAGATAAATGACCAATTAAGGGAGCCCCACCTAAATAAAGCCAGCATATACAGAGAGAGCAAGCTTACAACAAGGCTAAAGTTTAGTGCTAGTCTTGCCCTCTAATATCAACATCACTGAGAGATGTTTCATATTTGCTGCTGAGAGTTTGAAAATTGTAGCCCTGAACCCTGGGTCTGCAAGTTGGAAGGAGGAAGTGCTACAAAACCCAGCTGTAACGTGGATTTAAGATATTTATAGCTGTGTAACATGTATAAATATGTGGAAATGTAAAAAACACACCATATGAGAAATCAGGACAGAACTCTCCAAAATGGTCAGAATATTGGAGAAGATAAACTATGATGGAAAGCTAAAAGGATTTGGATTGTTTACCCTTGAGAGAAGTCTGCAGAACAATTTAACCATGGTTTTCAGATTATGCAGTTACCCCGCAGAAAATGGACCTAGTCAGTCTGCATATCTGGCGACAACGGAGAAGAGGAAGTGGGCTAAAGCAGGAGGGAGGGAGATCACAAAGGTTTTTAGGTCAAACAGAACAAGTTCTCTGCAGATTACTTTTATACACTGGGAGAGGTTCCAGCGGGAGCTTATATGTGCTTTGAAAATATGAAAAATACGACCGCATCCATATGGGATTGTTTAGGTGGGCCAGACTCTCATGGAAGGAGTGCCTCCAGGCCTCTTGCTTGAGTTTTTTTAAGGGGACAAAATATGAACTGACACCTGCCCAGTCTCAAAAGCATTTTGATTAATCGCCTTCAATTTTTTCATGGGCGCCTCAAAACAAAAAGGGAAAGATGAATGACTCCAAAGAAGGCATTGTTCACAAGTTCCTATATGACAGTTTACTTATCTGTTTTAAATAGCCCATTTCCTTCCCTATTAAAAAGTAATGACTGGTTTTTCCGCCCTAGCCTTTTTTATCTCAAAAGGGAGGGGAGGGGTCAAATTTCAGAGTACTTACAAGGGGGAGGAGGGAAAAAAAGCACTTATAAAGGAAACTCAGACAAAATCCTACCAGTAATCTGTTTCCTGCAGCCAGAATCAGTTGAGTTCCATCGGGCTTAAATGCAAGGTCATAGATACTAAATCGGAGAAAAGACAAAAAGACAATTAGGAACCAAAATGATGAGGTCTGCTAATGGCCAAGAAAGCAAACTTTATTTCCATTATGAGACTGCGTGTGTACGCAGAGAAAAACAACGGCTAAGAGTTGCTCTCGGTTGCAGATTCCATTCAGCCACCACACCTTGGCAGCCCATTCAATCAGGAGCCCTTTGAAGTCAGCTCTTGGTCCCAGTTTCCCCTCGTTCAGAAACCGCAGGCCAGAAATGACTCAGAGTCGGCAGCTGAGGGCACTAATAATACCATAAAGCTTAGACGGACAGAAAGTGTGAGGGTTGGTAACTCCAGGTGGGTATTTATTGAGCACCTCTTAGGTGCTGGGCACCACCACCTCTAAGATGAGGTTCAGTCCCTCCCTGCCCTCAAGGACATTTCCATCTGGTAGGAAGGTGTAAATCCAGTACAGTCACCACATCATCAATTCTAAGGCCTTTATTTGTTCACATTTTAGCATCTCTGAGTTTGGAACATACTTTTGTTTTTTGGATTTTGTTGGTACTAAGGATTGAACCCAGAGACTTTCTACCTCCAAGCTACACCCTCAGCCCTATTTTCATTCTTTATTTTGAAACAGGGTTTCACTAAGTTGCGGAGGGCCTCACTAAGTAGCTGAGGCTGGCCGAGAACCTGCGATCCTCCTGTCTCAGCCTCCCAAATACTGGGATTACAAGCATGTGCCACCATGCCCGGCTCTGGGATATGTCTTATAATTTATGACACGTCAGTTTAATAGAGAGCATTTTTTGCTTTATAACTGATATGCTAAATAATGGCCTTTTATAATCAAGAACCTCTTAGACCCCAGCATGGGAGGCTGAGACAAGAGGATCACAGGTTTGAGGATAGCCTCAACAACTTAGCAAGACCATGTTACCCTGTTTCAAAATGAAAAAAATTTTAAAAGGGGTGGGAGTGTAGCTCAGTGGTAGAATGCCCTGGGTTTAATCCTCAGTACCCCCCCACACACACACAAAACACTTAGATTAGGTGAGATACAGAATAGTGTGAGAATAATACAGGAGATACACTGAAATGTACACACTATTATTGGATTCAAAGGAGGAAGACATGGTGTTCTAATCTGGTGAGAGGATAAGATGAAGCTTCACCAAGAAAACAGTATTTGACAAAGATAGTATGTTGAGATATGCAGCAGGAGCTTGAGTAGGTACATCTTTCAGGCACAGAAGAAAGAACAAGCAGAAGCCAGGTGTGGTGGCGCATGCTTGTAATCCTAGCATTTGGGAGGCTGAGACTGGAGGATCCGGGTTCGAGGCCCGCCTCAGCTACCTAGTGAGGCACTCCACAACTTAGTGAGACCCTGTTTCAAAATAAAGAATAAAAAAATAGGGCTGGGGGTATAGCTCAGAGATAGAATGCCCCTGAGTTCAATCCCCAGTACCGCCAAAAAAAAAAAAAAAAAAGGCAGCAGAGACAATAACATGAGACAGCAAGTAATATAATCAAATGTGAGTGAAACATCTGGCTATGTACAGGCGGAGGGAGAGATAAGGCTAGAAAACCAGGCTAGGGATATAGCGCAAAGATTCTTGCATGCCCTAGGCAGAGGATTTCTTTGTTTAGGTGACCAGCAAGAATGTGTCAAGACAAGACAGTCAAAACAGTCTATTGTAGAAGCTTAACTGCCTGGTACTTGTCAGTAATCTAAAAATACCCACTGTCAGTGACTGTATTTGGAGTCCTTACCACAGATGGCCCTATGCTAAGCTCTTCAGATGCGCAATTTTGAGCTGAGCATGGTGGTGCAGGCCTGTAATCTCAGTATTTGGGAGACTGAGACAGGAGGATCACAAGTTTGAAGCCAGCCGCAGCAACTTAGTGAGGTTCTCAGTAACTTGATGAGACCTTGTTTGTAAATGAGAAATTAAATGGGCTAGGGGTGTAGTTCAGAGGTAGAATGCCCCTGGGCTCAATCTCCAACACCACACATACACAAAAAAGCACAATTTGATTTCCTCCTCACAATAATTCTGTGACGTAGAGATTAGTACAGTCAGCCCTCTAGATGGTAGGCTCTGAACCCTGTGGATTGAACTAACCAGGGATTGAAAATATGCAGAAAATGACTGTGCCTGTAGTGAACATGTACAGGCTTTTTTGTCATTATTCCCTAAGCAATACAGTATAACAACAATTTACATATTAGGTATTATTAGTCATCTAGCGATGACTTAATGTATAGTGTAAATTCTATGCAAATACTACACTTTATAGAAGGGACATGGGCATCTATGGATTCTGGTATGGGGTCCTGGAACAAATCCCCATGGACAGGGAGAGATAGCTGTATTCTGTTTTGTCAATGAGGATAGAGTGGTTCTGAGAGGTCAAGTACCTCACCCAGTGTCACGTAACCAGCACACAAGAGCACCCAAATTCAACTTGCGTCTGCGTCTAGGGTCTGTGCTCTCAACCACTACACTCTAACTATTGCCAAGCAAGTCACATCTGTTGTCTTAATGCTTTAACAATAACAGCAGCTGAATTTATTGAGAACATTTATTACTATATATACACCAGGTGTAACTCCACCTCACAGCGACCCTATGCCTGTGTTGCAGATGAGAAAACTAAGGCACAATGAAGTTCGATAACCTGCCTGAAAATAAACTGGGGCTAAGTGGAGGTGGAGGCAGGGTTTGCACGGGATTCGACAGTCTGGCTCTAGCGCCCATGCTCTAACCATTATGCTTGTGGCCTGCATTATCCTTATTGTTAGCATGCACATAGTTGATGAAGTAATTAACAATGGTTTTCATGCCTTATCAAAAACAAAAACAAAATTATCACCTACTCAAAGCATGCAGAATTCAAAAAGTAAAGTTTTAACTGACAAAATAATAATTGTGTATGCCTATGGGGTACAATGTGATGTTTTGATCTATGTATATATTATAGAAAGCTAATTATCATATCCCTCACCTCAGTAACTTATGGTTTCATGGTGAAAATGTGAAAAATCAAAAGGCCACTAAAACTTATTCCTCCAGTCTAACTAAAACTTGGTGCCTTTCGATCAATACTTCCCATCTCCCCCTCCCTAAATTTCCCCTCCCCAGTGTCTGGCTACCACCTTTCCACTCCTTTTCTGGGACTCCGACTTTTTTTTATTTATTTGTTTTTTATTTATTAATTAATTTATTTATTTATTTATTTTTGCGGTACTGGGGATTGAACTCAGGGGCATTCTACCTCTGAGCTACACCCTCAGCCCTATTTTTTATTCTTTATTTTGAAATCAGGTCTCGCTAAGTTGCGGAGTGCCTCACTAGGTAGCTGAGGCTGGCTGCGAACCTGGATCCTCTGATCTCAGCCTCCCAAATGCTGGGATTACAAGCGTGCGCCACCACGCCTGGCTCTCCGACTGTTTTTTTTTTTTTTAGATTCCACACATAAGTGAGATCATTTAGCACAGGCTCCAATGACCCCAGAAGCTTCCTTGAGTAAAAACTCTTTACACTTACTCAACACTTGAGAGTTGATAATGAACATGAACTTACAGTATCGCACTTGATCCTTATGATAACACAATGGAGTAGACAGTAGGTAACACTGGCCTGTTCTTACGGAGGAGGAAAAGAAAGTCTAGAGATGCCGCTGCCTGATGGAGAAGCTGGGAAACAGGTAACTATCACACCCTTTACCAGCTAGGCATTCTTCTGGATAGGAGCAAACTCAGGCCCTGCGTCCTTCAGCTTCCTTCTGTTACGTGGTTAACAGCCCTGGGCCTTCCTTGTTTGTTGCTCTTTCTTTCTTTCCTTCTCCAAGTACTGGGAATACAAGCGTGTGTCACCATGCCCAGCTTTATTTTATTTTTTATTTTGAAATGGGGTCTTGTTAAGTTGCTGAGGCTGACCTCGAACCTGTGATCCTCCTCTCTCAGTGTCCCAAGAACTGGGATTATAAGCATGTGCCACCATGCCTGGCTGACCACGTTTTATATTATACATTTGTTTCATATTATACATGTATATTATGGCATTTTCCTAGAAACATAATGAACATACCTGATAAACTAACAAGATTTTCTCTTGAATCGCTCAGACTTTAATTACATTATGAGATCACAGAAACTCAATTGGAAAGGACTCTAGACTTTGCCGTGTAGTCTAACGCCCCCACCAGGCCAAGAATTCCCTCTAGATGGCCATCCTGCTTCAAACACTCCAGGGCTGGGAGCTCACAAGTACACAGGCATGCCAGGCGTGGTGGCACACGCTTGTAATCCCAGCATTTGAGACCAGAGGATCCCGGTTCACAGCCAGCCTCAGCTACCTAGTGAGGCACTCCGCAACTTAGTGAGACCCTGCTTCAAAATAAAGAATAAAAAATAGGGCTGGGGGTATAGCTCGGAGGTAGAATGCCCCTGAGTTCAATCCCCAATACCAGAAAACAACAACAACAAAAAAAGTACACAGGCAGTCTGCTCTGCTACAGGATGGGTCTCTCCTCACCTGCTTGCTGCTCCCTTCTATGAAAAAGATAAACTGTCAAGACAGACATCATCCGATTCCATTGCAAAGAGACAGTGAGTCCTACAAATTATCCTCCACCTAGCCTGCACCAGCTCACTGTAAACCGAAGTCCCAAGGTGCCTCTCCAAACCCTACACAATCTGACCCAGCCCCACTTACCTGCTTTGTCATCAAGGCAAAGTGTGTCACTTCATTAAATCTCAACTTCTTCATTTGTAAATGAGGTAACAATTCCAACCTCACAGGTTGTTGCAGAGATTAAACTAGATAATGCCTGCAAACACATCTGGCCTACAAGCACTCAGTAAATAATCACTGGTGTGAATGGAGAGTGACAGAAGATGCTAGGAAGGCAGCTGGCCTAGTAAGGACCATGGTGGAGATGAACCTGGAGCAGTGCATTTAAGAGAGAAAATAAGGGAGCTCAGAGAAGAGGAAGAGAGCATTTGGGGAGGATCTTTGGGTAGGAAAATGAACTCCAAAGCATAAATTTAAATGTTAGCAGCAAGCTTGGAGGGAAGAGGGTCAGGAGGACAGGACCACCTAGCAAAGCACACTTGACATTTGAAGGAATTGGAAGTCACACTAAGCTCATGGGAAGTAGAGTAACAGGAGCCGGTCTTGAGAAAGAGTTCTGCTTCTATGTAAAGGTTGGACTGGAAGCAAAAGAGCCGATCAGGAGTAGCTGGCTCAGTTGTAAAGGGCTAATCTTGACATGTGGGATTTTTTAGTTCTACTATCTACTTTTTATAGCTTTTTGTTTTGTTCTGGACTATCAGATGACATATCTAGCTGCCATCAGGACTGTGGGCCTATAGAACCACTGTACTTCCTAATGGGTCATTTCAAACCTGTAATGGGCCAAAAATCAAATAACCAATCTTCATTCATCACTCTTTCGCTCACTTATTCATTCACTCAAGAATACATCTATCCACCAAACAGTAACAAGCACTGACTCGACCAGGCTCTGGAATCATTTGGAAATGAATTAAGATATAGCCATTGCTTTTAAAGGGCTTATGGACTCTGAAATAAACAGATTAAAAAACTCTCACGCTCGACAGACTCTAAGTACCATAAGAGAGGAATGAACACAATTCTGTGCCAGGGGTTGAAAACAGAGCAGATCAGGCTGCATTTGGCCAGCAAATGTTTTGTTTGGCCCACATGGTGTTTTACTTTGTTTTTTCCTATTAGGTGCCAACATTTAAAAATTAGGACACTTCACATTTAAAACCCAGATTCTTAGCTTCTGGTAAAAATACGAAGATCTGAGCACACTAGGCCAAATTCCTGCATGGTGGTAATTGGCAGGAGTGGAACAGCAGCTGCCCCTCTCAAGCTAAGTGTGAGCTCTCCAGTTTGCCACAGTCCATGCCACCCCCTTTTACTCTCCGACATTGAAGCCAAATGTTCAACAAATTGTGCATTGGGCACTTCTACAATAGAGTGAAAAGTAAGAAGATGTGTATGGGGTGTGTGTGTGTGTGTGTAGTACTAAAGATTGAATCCAGGGTCACATTACCACTGAGCTACATTTGCAATCCTTTTTTTTTTTTTTTGAGACAGGTTTTCGCTAAGTTATCCAGTATCCAGGCTAAGCCTCACTTAGCCTCCTGAGTCACTGGAACTATAGGTGTATACCAGAGCACCTGGCAACAATTTTCTTTTTTACTGTCTTGTGTGTGTGTGTGTGTGTGTGTGTGTGTGTGTGGTACTAGGAATTTAACTCAGGGGCATTCTACCTCTGAGCTACATCCCCAGGGTCTCACCAGGTTGATGAGTCTCCCTACTTGCTGAGGCTGTCCTCAAACCTGAGATCCTCCTGTCTCAGCCTCCCAAGTACTGGAGTTACAAGTATGCAGAGAAATGAGTTCTGGGGTATAGCTCAGTGTTACCATGTTTGCCAGGCATGCAAAAAACCCTGGGTTCAGTTCCCAGCACTACAAGAAATTTAAAAATTAAGCCAGGTGTGGTGGCACATACCTGTCATCCCAGCTACTTGGGAGGCTGAGGCAGGAGGTCAAAGATTTTTGATCCTGACTCAAAACTTTAAAAAAAAAAAAAAAATTTTTTTAAGGGCCAGGGATGTGACTCAGTGGTAAAGCACTTGCGTAGCATGTGTGCAACCCTGAGTTCAGTTCCCAGTACTTAAAAAAAAAAAAATTAAAGTAGAAATGAAAGGTACACTGTTAAGGTTACATGTTTCAAGACTATTCCTAGAAAAAACAGACAATTCCTTGTGTTTGAGACGTAAACAGCCGGGTGTGGTGGCACACTTTTGTAAAGAATTCCAGGCTCACCTTCAGCCTCAGCAACTCAGCAATACTCTCAGCAACCTACTGAGTCCGGATCAAAAAAACAAATAGCTGGGTGCAGTAGTGCACACCTGTAATACTAGTACTTGGGAGACTGAGTCAGGAGGATGGCAGCTTCAAAGTCAGCCTCAGCAATTTAGCAAGGCCCTACATAACTTAGTGAGACCCTGTTTCAAAATAAAATAGGGCTGAGGGTGTAGCTCAGAGGCAGAATGCCCTGGATTCAATACACAGTATGACCAAAATTAGTTAATTAATTAAAACTTAAAGTTAAAAAGGGCTGGGGAAGCCGGGCGTAGTGGTGTACGCTTGTAATCCCAGTACTTGGGAGGCTGAGACAGGAGGATCCAGGTTTGAGGACAGCTTCACTACTTAGTGAGGCCCTCTGCAACTTATTGAGACCCTGTTTCAAAATAAAGAATAAAATAGGGTTGAGAGTGTAGCTCAGAGGTAGAATGCCCCTGGGTTCAATCCCCAGGACTGCAAAATAAATAAATAAATAGGGCTGGAGAGCCAGGAGTGGTGGCACACACTTGTAATCCCAGTACTTGGGAGGCTGAGACAGGAGGATCACAAGTCTGAGACCAGCCTCAGCAACTTAGCGAGACTGTTTCAAAAAATAAATAAAATCAGGCTGAGGGTGTAGCTCAGAGGTAGAATCCCCCGGGTTCAATCCTCAGTACCACAAAAGGGGGGATGGGGTATCGCCAGGAGGTAGAATGTCTCTGGGTTCAACCCCAGTACCACACATACACACACACACAAAAGATGCAAATAAACATATTCCATTTATGGTACCTGCCTGACTCCTACAGGCATTTGTGTTTGACAAGTTTGTAACAGGGAGGAGGGCAGGCATTCATATAGTGGCTGAGAGCACTGGCTCTGGAGTGAGGAGGATGTGAGCTTGAAAGCTGGCTCTCCCACTTACTCACTATGTAACCCTGGCAAACTGTGCTTCTGTTTCCTCATATGTGAAGTAGAGGCAATTATATACCATCTAACTTAGAGGGCTGCTGGGAGGAGAGAATGAGATAAAGGACATGAAGTTTTTAGCCAGGGCCTGGCACACAGCATTAACTATCATTAGTGCTGAGTACAACAGAGAGAGCAAGCCAAGTGTGGTGGCACATGCCTGTAATCCCAATACTTGGGAGGCTAAGACAGGAGAATCACAGGTTCAAGGACAGCCTCAAGTAGTGAGTCAAGTAGTCTCAAGTAGTGAGACTCAGCAACCAAATGAGACCCTGTTTCAAAATAAAAATAAAATAGGGATGGGGTATAGCTCAGAGATAGAATGCCCCTGGGCTCAATTCTGGGTGCCACAAAAAAAAAAAAAAAAAAAAAAAAAAAGAAAAAGAAAGAAAAGAAAAGAAGAGAGAAAGAGCACAACCATTCCATAAAGGGAGCCTTAAAAAATGTTCAGGACAGGACAGGCGTGGTGGCGCACGCTTGTAATCCCAGTACTTGGGAGGCTGAGACAGGAGGATTCGGGTTCAGGCCAGCCTCAGCTACTTAAGTGAGGCCCTCCACAACTTAGTGAGACCCTGTTTCGAAATATAGGACTAGGGGTGTAGCTTGGGGGTAGAATGCCTCTGTGTTCAATCCCCAGTACCAAAAAAAAAAAAAAAAAAAAAGTTCAAGACAGCCAGGCATGGTGGTGCACTCTTGAAATCCCAGTACTTGAGAGGCTGAGATATGATTGTGAGACTGTTTCAAAATAAAGAATAAAAAATAGGGCTGGAGGTGTAGCTTGGAGGTAGAATGCCCCTGGATTCAATCCCCAGCACTGCAAAAAGAAAGAAAAAAAAAGTTCAGGACTACAGTGAAATCTGAAAGAAAGGTATGCATGGTTAAAACAGAGAGAAAAGCCTCAGAAAAGAGTACAAATGACAAGTATCCTATCGCAGTGGCCAAAACAGATCTCACCATGAAGCTGAAAAGATCATCTGGGAAGATACTGACAGACTGAAGAGAACTATCCAATTAAGTCACTATTTCCCAAAATGTACTGCTAAGAGATGGATTTATGTGATAAACATGGAACAGGTCATTAAATAACGTTGAATCATAAGATGAGAAAGTCATTCTCTTTCAATTTTTTTCCCAAACTTGCTCACCAGGGAGTCTTGGTTTTGCTACTCATCTTAAGCCTCTCTCTGATCTTACTTGAGAATTTCTAGTTTTATTTTTTGTGGTGCTAGAGATTGAACCCTGGACATTCTACTTCTGAGCTACACCTCCAGCCCTATTTTTATTCTTTTTTGTTTGTTTGTTTGTTTGTTTGTTTGGTACTGAAGATTGAACCCAGAAGCATTTTACTTCCAAGCTAAATCCCCAGCCCAATTTTTTTTTTCTTATTTGGAAACAGGGTCTCACTAGGTTGCTGAAAGCCTCATGAAGTTGTCGAGGCTGGATTTGAACCTGTGATCCTCCAGTCTCAGCCTCCCAAGTACTGGGATTACAAGCGTGCACCACCACACCTGGCTTTATTCTTTATTTTGAAACAGGGTCTCACTAAGTTGTGGAGGGCCTCACTAAGTAACTGCAGCTGGTTGCAAACCTGCCATCCTCCTGTCTCAGCCTCCCAAGTACTGGGATTACAAGAGTGAACCACCACACCCAACTTGAGAATCTCCAGTTTTAGAGACAGTAGGTGTCGGTCCTAAAGACTCCCTAGCAAAAATACCTAGATGCAAATTATTAACCGTTTTGTTTCTCCCTGCTTGAAGTCTTTACCTTTATCCTGCACTGACAGCTCACGATATTGATTTTTTTCATACATGGAGTAGTTGTAAAATATAGAATCATATTTAAATGAAAATAAGACAATTTGGGGGGGGGTACTGGGGATTGAACCGGGGGGCAATTCTACCTCTGAGCTACACCCCCAGCTCTTTTTATTTTGAAACAGGGTCTTGCTAGGTTCCTGAGAGTCATATAAAACAATTTAAAGAATAATGTCAAGGAAGTAAGAATATGGATAATATCTGGATGTGGCACACACACAAAAAAAGTTTAGTTGAGAAACATTGTAGTGGGTTTTTTTTTTTTTAGGGGAAGGGCACATTTACCTCTGAGCTATACTCTCAGTCCTTTTTATTTTTTACTGTGACACAGTCTCGTTAAGTTGCTGGGGGGGTCTCACTAAATTGCTGAGGCTGGCCTCAAACCTGCCTGACTCAGCCTCCTAATTACTGGGATTGCAGGCGTGCACCCCCACGCCCGGCTCCTGGACGGATTCTGAGCAAAGGAGAGAAAAGACCGGATGGTGATTAGGTATAAACCCGCCTCAAAAGGCCACTAACCCTCGTGGTATCCTTTGCCCCCTCTCCAAGCCTCAGTTTCTCCGTCCACCAAGCGTGGCAGGGTAACCTCGCAGGCTCCCGACCCCAGGTTCGCCGCCCACAACCCAGGCCGCAGGCCCGTTGCCCCTGGCAACCGCAGCGGTCCCCCTCAATGGCTCCCAAAATGCCCTCCGGGGTTCGGCCTCCCGCTCCTCCCGGGCAGTACCGTTCCTCACCACTGCTCAGCTTTATCTCTCCACGTCAACACGGCCCTCATTGCAGTGTTCCTCACAACTCCGGCCCCTCCTCCCTGCCTCAGCAACAGGCTCCCCTCCGCTGGCCACTTTGGCTACCCGCGCTACCCCTGACAACGCACATGCGCAGTGAGCTGCGCGCAAGTGCGCAGAGCTCCGAGTGCGCATGTCTAAAAGGGAGGGTGCGCAGAGCAAAGGCGCAGACCGAACGCGAACTCGGGAGGCGGAAACGTAGCTAGCGTGTTAGCGATTGGTTGGGGCTGGTGGGGGCGGTACGTCTTCCTCGACAAAGGATTTGATTGGTGGAGCCCTGGAAATGGCGGCAGTGGTCGAGGAGGTGGGCAGAAAACCACTGTCGAGTCCAAGTAGCTTTCACGCTCTTCAGGCTTTGATTTCAGCCCAGCGCTCTGAGCTTAGGAAGTTCTCACTTCTTTCTCTGCTCCACACCCAGGGCGCTGCACCTCTCGGCCTGTCGCTGCAGCCAGATCCTGCTTGACGGGCGCCGCTGGGATGGAGGTGACAAGCTTGGGGGACAGTGGATCCGCTCCTGCTCCCTCGGTCACCTCCACTGAGCGCCTAGCACCAGACGGGCTACGTGACCTCCGGCAAGTTATTATCTCCTTTCGATCCTCAGTTTCACCACCTGTAAAATGGGAACTGGGGAGTAGACGGTGTGTGAGCCTTTCTAATCTTTGGGAGTGAGTCGACTGGGACTTGGAGGCTCTCAGATTTAGTATTAATAGCCCCGGCACAAGCTCTTCCTGCAGCATCAGCCCCGGGGTGCCCCAGCTTTCCTTACTCCAAGAGACTGGAGAGCTGGGAGGAATAGGGAGGTTTTATGGTGCAAGGTCGGCTTGGATTGGAGGATCCGAGGAAAACCTTGGAGATGACATGTTCAGCAGGCAGGGGCGCGCCAGAAACGAGTCCTATGAAAAGTAACAGAGGAAGCTACAGTTATTTGTTGAATGCTTGTATATGTGCGATATTAGGCTAAGATGATTTGCCAAAACTACCTTGAGTGAGGTAGTACCTACCCCCTTTTCACAAATGAAGACTCGAATCTGAAAAGTAGGTTGCTCACAGACACACAGTAAACTGCAGGTTTGAGCCCAGTCGGCTGACTTCACAGTTTGTGTACGCTGTATTCCCAGTACTTTGGAGGCTGAGACGAGAGGATCAAGACCAGCCTCCGCAACTTAGCGAGACTCTCAGCAACCTAGTGAGAAGCTATTTCAAACCAAAAATTTTAAAAAGGCTGGGGGTGTAGATCAGAAGTAGCCAGGCGTGGTGGCGCACGCTTGTAATCCCAGCATTTGGGAGGCTGAGACTGGAGGATCCGGGTCGCAGCCAGCCTCAGCTACCTAGTGAGGCCCTCCGCAACTTAGTGAGACCCTGTTCCAAAATAAAGAATAAAAAATAGGGCTGGGGGTATAGCTCGGAGGTAGAATGCCCCTGGGTTCAATATCCAGCACCAAAGAAAGTTTGAGTCAGATTCACCACATTTCAGTTTCCTTGTGTCTAAGTAATCTGTATCATTTTATAAGATCCATACAGCTCCTCCGAATTACTTAGCCCTAAATTACATCAGAAAACCACGATTCTAATTCTCATTAGTCAGTAGTTTTTGCTTGGTTTCCCTATTTGTAAAAAATATTTGAGACTAAATGATCTCTCTAGACATATCCACCTTTTAAAATGTATGAATTAGGGCATAAGATATACTTTACTGAAGCTATTCAATAAGAGTAGAGTCGAGATGTATTAGACCACGATTTGGTAGACCTGGGTTCTGGCATCAGTTCTGCCAGTAATTTAACTTTTGTCATTCAATTTTATCAATAAAATGAGTAAGTCTTACCCTTCCTTTCTCAAAAGGTGATGAGATTTGAAAATTCTTATCCCAAATTTCTTACTTTTTGAAGGATTACAACATCTGATGAGCGTGATAGAGTCTCTTCCCTCAAAAAAAAAAATGCACATATATGTAATATTTTCACCTCATTTACTTGCAGAAGAGGGGGTTGGCCCACTCCTTTAAGTAGTTCTGTTGATCAAAGGCTAAGAACTCAGCTATTGGTTCCTATTCTCAAATTTATGCCAAGTGTCATCAGAAGTATTTATAGTAATCCTATTCAATGCTTAACCCAAAAAGTTTCTAGCAAATAGCTTGATCTTTCTGTTGCACAGCGATTGCCAACACTTTTTTGTTTTGTTTTGTTTTTTGCGGTACTAGGGATTAAACTCAGGGGCATTCTACCTCCAAGCTATACCCCCAACCCTATTTTTTATTCTGTATTTTGAAACAGGGTTTCACTAAGTTGTGGAGGGCCTCACTAGGTATCTGAGGCTGGCCTCGAACCCGGATCCTCCAGTCTCAGCCTCCCAAATGCTGGGATTACAAGCGTACACCACCACTCATGTTGGAGTACTGAAAATACTCTCATAGGACAAGTTTGGCCCATACTGACTTTAATTCCCTGCCCCCCTCCTGTGTGTGTGTGTGTGTGTGTGCGTGTGTGTGTGTGTGTGTGTGGTCCTAGGGATTGAACCCAGGGGTGATCTACCTCCAAGCTATACTCCAGCCCTTTTTTTTTGTTTATTTGGAAACAGAATCTGACTAGGTTGCTGAGTTTTACTAGGTTGCTGAGACTGGCCTTGAATTTGCAATCCTCCTATCTCAGCCTCCAAAGTAATTACAGGTGTGCACTACCAGGCCCAGCAGTTTTCCCCATTTTAATCTGAATATTCCCCATGGATCCCACACTGTGATGGATTGAAATTGAATAAGCACATTTGGGAGGCTGAGACCAGAGGATCCGGGTTCACGGCCAGCCTCAGCTACCTAGTGAGGCCCTCCGCAACTTAGTGAGACCCGGTTTCAAAATAAAGAGTAAAAAATAGGGCTGGGGGTGTAGCTCGGAGGTAGAATGCCCCTGAGTTCAATCCCCAGTACCGCAAAAAAAGAAATTGAATAAGCAGGGGGAAGAAATTTTAGAGTGAATCACTTGCTCTTTGTTTTTCCAGTGAAGAAGATGTGGCTGTGGGATTGGAAAGAGTGAGAGAAGAAGAGAAACAAATGGTAATAAAAGGAAGCAATGCGTGTAATCCCGTGCTGCAAGAACCCATTGCTTCTGCTCAGTCTGCTGGTGCAGCAGTGACAGAATGCCTTAAACATGTCCCATGTGGATGGGAAAGAATTGTGAAACAAAGGTTATCTGGGAAAACAGCAGGAAGATTTGATGTGTATTTTATCAGGTAAGCATGCAAGGTGGTAAATAAAGAGAGCACAGCCAAATTTTATCTAGACAGGTAGTGGAAAGACCTAGAGGGAATCTTGGCTTATTTCTATTTTTACCTTAAAACCATTGTGGATTCTATTCCTTCACCTACCTATCACTGGCCAGCTGTGTCAGGTGATTTAGGAGCAATTACATGCATTTTGTCCCTGCAACTGTGAATGGTTATGGTGAGTTGCACTTATATTTATAAATTCATTTTACAGTCATAGAGGAACTGTCTAAAAGTGCCTTATATGACTTTTTTATTTTCAAATGACAAATGCCCATGGCAATATTTAGAGATGATTGATTAGAAATCTGAAATATGAGCTGGGCATGGTGGCACACGCTTGTAATCCCAGTACTTGGGAGGCTGAGACAGGAGGATCTGGGTTCAAGGCCAGCCTCAGCTACTTAGTGAGGCCCTTTGCAACTTAGTGAGACCCTGTTTCAAAATAAAGAATAAAAAATAGGGCTGGGGGTGTAATCTGAAATGTGATATAATTCTTTTGTTTTGTTTTGGGGGGAATACTGAGGAAAGGGGCATTCTACCACTGACCTACACCTCCAGCCCTTTTTACTTTTTATTTTGAAAAAATATTTATTTATTACTTTTTATTTTGAAACAGGGTCTCACTAGATTGCTGAGAGTCTTGCTAGGTTCTTGAGGCTGTCCTCGAACCTGTAATCTTCCTATCTCAACCTCTCAAGTACTGAAATTGCAGGTATGTACCACCATGCCTGGCTAGTTCAGCTCAGCTAGTTCAGTTCTTATAAAAAAAATCACTTGTAGCTGGGTATGATGGTACATACTATTAGTCCCAATACGTGGGAGACTGAGACAGGAGGTTCACAGGTTTGAGGCCAGCCTCAGCAACTTAGTAAGGCCCTCCTCAACTTAGGATGACCATGTTTCAAACTAAAAAATACAAATAGGGCTGGGGTGTAGCTCAATGCCCCTGGGAAAAAAAATCACTTGTAACCAGGCACAGTTATGCACACTTGTAATCCCAGCTACTCAGGAGCCTGAGGCAAGAGGATCAGAAGTTCAAGAGTAGCCTAAAGCTGGTCAAGTAATCTCAGTAGTTGGAGGACTGAGACAGGAAGATGGCAGGTTCGAAGCCAATCTCAGCAATTTAGTGAGGCTCTCCACCACCACCACCCAAATAGGGCTGGGAATGTAGCTCTGAGGTAGAATTCTCCTAGATTAAATCCTCAGCATAAGGGGAAAAGACAAAACAAAACAAAACAAAAAAACTAGCCTGAGCAGCTTATTGAGTCTTGTCTTAAAAATGAGAAAAGAAAAAGGCTGTAGATATAGCTCAGTGGTAGAATGCACATATGAGGTTCTGGGTTTATCTCCTCCCCACCAAAAAAAGTCACTTACATTTACTAGTAATATTTTCCTTTAATATCATTTTCTAGCCCACAAGGACTGAAGTTCAGATCCAAAAGTTCCCTTGCTAATTATCTTCACGAAAACGGAGAGACTTCTCTTAAGCCAGAAGATTTTGATTTTACTGTACTGTCGAAAAGGGGCCCCAAGTCAGGATATAAAGACAGTAGCACGGCAGCTCTGACTTCCCAACTGCAAAACCAAAGCAACATTTCAAACCGGAACCTCAGGACACGAAGCAGGTGGAAAGAAGATGTGTCCCCTCTGCCAGGCAGTAGTTCAGAGTTGCAAGGTAGCAGAGGACTGCCTAACTTGAGTTCCACTCATTTGCTTTTGAAAGATGATGAGGGTGTTAGTGATGTTAACTCCAGGAAGCTTCGAAAGTCCAAAGGCAAGGTGACTATTTTGAAGGGAACGCAAATTAAGAAAACCAAAAAACGGTGCAAGAAGAGTGTTTCAGATTCCGTTGAAAGTACTGGAAAAAGAGAATCTGAGTATGACGAAGCAGATGCTGAAAGTGAACTTGATAGAACTTTCTGCATTTCTCTCACCAAAGCAAGCAACAAGACCCTCAATGTGACCGATGAAGTAAACAGCCTTAAAAAAGAAAAATCACGGAATTCAAGGTCAGATTTTCATTTTGAACAAATAGCTTCTAGCACCACTAACAAATTACATTCAACCAAAGAAGCAGACCACAACGAGAAGTATGAGGACACCCTTTTAGAATCAGAAGAAATCAGATCAAAAGGAGAAGAAGGGGAAAGGAAGGAGCATTTGCATAAAGACACTCTAGAATGTGACTCTGAAATGGACAAGTGTTCACAAAGCAGAAAGGACTTCACTTCCGAGAAAACATTCCAAGGTATTCAGTGCATTACAGTGCTGTTAAACATCTAATGACGACTGTATACTTCCAGATCTTGTATTTCATGCCTATACTGTTCATGGTCAACATGTGGGAAGTGAAGAAATAGGTCCATACCTCAAATCTAGTCTCCCAGTTTATCCTACTACCCCATCTAGCTGATCTTCAAGCCCTTTCCTATATAGAGAGAAATCAGCTGACTACTAGGGTGCTTGGCAGAGGAGAATTGTGCCAATAACTGCTGCCATCATCTCTACCTGGGGCAACAGCTGGGACTTTCCTTAGTGGTACTTTTCTTTTATTATTTCTTTTTTATTTCTTTTTTTTTTTTTTTTTTAGTACTAGGGATTGAGCCCAGGGGCATTGTACCTCTGAGCTACACCCCAACCCTATTTTTTGTTCTTTGTTTTGAAACCGGGTCTCACTAAGTTGCAGAGGTCCTCACTAAGTAGCTGAGGCTGGCTGTGAACCCGCAATCCTCCGGTCTCAGCCTCCCAAGTACTGGGATTACAAGTGTGCACCACCACACCCGGCTGACACTTTCCTTTTCTTCCTCTTACCAGCCAGTAATCTAAAGACTTTAAGTAAAATGAAAAAGCTTCACTTGCGCAAAATTTGGGGAAGACCCCTTTATATATCAACTGATGGAAAATAGTCAAGTGTTCACACCCTTCCTGTTATAACTGATGTGTGACTTCCAATTTAATTTCATACATATCATGGTCATTTTTGTCTTCTGTTAGAATGTAATGCTTCTCTAAAAGGCCTAAGGGCACTAAATAATTCAAAAATGTAATCACAAAGTTCATCTATTATTTGTAATGTGCTCTTAATACAGAGTTCAGAGCTTAGCAGTGAATAATAGATAAAAAGGAGATCTTTTGAGCAGCCCTATATTAGGTATTCATTATGCCATTATGGTATAATGAATATAACTCCCTTAAAGAAGAATGGTAATGGTATTTAAAATCCTTTGGGAACACAACATAGACAAATTGGTGGGGCAGGGGGTTAGACCTGATTTCTGCTCAATCCCACCAGAATTTTATGTCTTTTCTTTGCCTGGAATTTCTCTACCTTTAACAGAAGATAGCCAAATAGACCCAGGAACTGCCTAAGAGTTTTTCAAGTCTGTCCTTTAAAGACTTTGAGCTTCTTAAAGAAAGCATTGGGGTTCAGGTAGATTTATTGCTAGTATAATGGGCAAATTAAATATTTAAAAACATCCTTTGGCAACTAAGATGGAAGTATCCTATTTAGCTTATACTTAAGTCTAGTTCTGAATATAAGATGAAGTCTCACAGGGGACTCACAGGTTCGAACCCAGCCTCAACAACTTAGGCCCTTAGGAACTTAGCAAGACCCTGTTTCAAAATAAAAAATAAAATAGAGCTTGGGGTATAGTTCAGAGATAGAATACCCCTGAGTTGAACCCCCAGTACCAAAAGTAAAAAAAAAAAAAAGGATGAAGTACCTTTAGGTTACTAGGTGTCCAAAGGAACAGTAAAGACTTTCTTATTAGTTTAACTAGAAACCAAGTAAACTGCCAAATAAACTAGTACTTAGCCGGGCATGGTGGTACACACTTGTAATCCCAGTACTTGGGAGGCAGAGACAGGAGGATTGCAAGTTTGCGGCCAGCCTCAGCTATGTAGTGAGGCCCTCCACAGCTTATGAGTATAGCTCAGAGGTAGAATGCCCCTGGGTTCAATCTCTAGTACACACACACACAGTAAAAATAAAAATAAACTAGTACTTAAGGAGATTAGTTAGTAAATATTTATAGGCACGCATAGAAAACGTT
>PVLC010028068.1:0-21271 GCA_004027655.1 Graphiurus murinus
GTGGTAATGTTTATTTAATTTGCTCTTATTTAACATTCTACCAAGAAAGGAGATATTTTCTGTCTTTAGTGTGGAAGTCTTTGCATTTTTAAACTATTCTCAATGTTTACCTCATAGATGGAGAAATGTTTTAGCTATGATTTATACTCCTAACAATTATAATCTATTAAGACTCCAACCTAACCATTTCATTACACTGGATTATTTCGTTTTAGTCTGCTGAGCATTAATGCTGCTTTTAATGTCATTGGGTTTTATATCCTTATAATGAGCTTCTTTATTTTACTACATGAAATTGTCCTTTCACGGATGTGCTGCAGTAGATGCCTACAATAGAGGATCATCATAATAAAATGAGGTTTTGTGAGTCAACCTTCATGTTTTGATTTCCTTAGTGATTCTGTTATCTCCCTCTCTGGCTGCAGGTGGTTTTGTAGATAAACAATTGGATTAATTCAGAAGCCTTAGAGCTCCTTACCTATTACACATTCAAGGTTAATATTATTAAGGACTCATTCTCTTATAAATGGAGAAGGCTAATGTAAGCATAGCCAAGTTAACAAAAAAATTCTGTTTCAAAAAATAAAAAAAAAAAAAACAAAAGCAAATGAGAAAAGATTTGTGAATGGGAAAACATAAGAAGGGAATAGGAACTGCACAGAACTATGCACCAAAATGAAAAGTTTGAAACTGGTTTAAGGAGCATCAAGAGTCATTAGAAGATTTGGGGGAAGAAATGAGATGGTTGAGAAAGGGTAAAAGAGTAAATTATTTTACTTATTACCTTCTCTATCCCATCCCCAACAACAAAATTGGATTGTTGGCATAACTGCTAATGGATTCTCTTTGTTTTATTATTATACTCAGCCAAATATTTCCAGATTTAGAGACCAATCAGAATCATTCTCCAGAATGAAAACTGGTTCCTAATCAGTTGAGTGCACCCATATTTGGGGCTCCTCTTTTACTTTCCTGTTGTAATAGAAGACCTTGAGATTTATCAGAGTACAGGAAAAGGAATTGGTTTTGGATTGGTAAAGGAACAAGTTACAGTTTGTGAATGGAAAGAAGCAGATGGATTGTGTATAGATTATGATATATTCTTGCTTAAAGGGTAATGAAATACAGTAGCAATCTTGTAAAAATTCCTACAAGGTATTTCCTATTTTCTTTAGAGAAAAATAGAAAAATGTACAACAAAGTGGCTTTCAAGATTTAGAAGAGTGGGGACAATTGGAGAGAACATCAAAGCCATAGTGATTAGAGGAGAATCCAACCAAGGAAAAACAAAAATATTTTTAATTTTTCCAAGAAGACTATTGAAGTCTACAATGGCATCTATATGTTGACACTAAAATCTAGTTTTGAGTTTTCCAAGGTAGTGATCAGGAGTGGGGAAATAGAAAAGACATATCCATGGAGAAATGTGAGAATTGATGCTATTTGGCTGAGCTGAGAAACATTATTCTGGGGTGGAAGGAAGATGTACAGAGGAGTGGAGTGGGGAGGTCAATGGAGAGGAGGGGCATGGCAGTGAAATGCTGGAGCAACATGTGGAGCCAAAATGAGATCTCTGAAAATTTCTCCATAAAAGCAATGAGCAAGCTGGCCATAAACCCTCCCAGAATCCAACTATTTCAGAACTCAAAAAAGGCTTGCAGGCAATGAAGTAATCACTAAAATAGAGCAGGAGAGGGCAGGGGTTCCTTCAATGACATTCCCAAAGCATGGCCAGTATCTGACCATTCATGTGACTCCCTAAAGGTCCCACTTTCAAAGCTAAAAAAAAACATGTGAGTGTTCTCTCCAAATGAGCAGCCTTTTTTTCTCCGGGGGTAAAGAGGGGAATACTTGTCATAAAAACTACACGAAATTGTTTTAACTTTGTGGTCTCCTAAGACATTGGAGACAGGGAATAAATGTCCTGGTAAGCAATAATATAAACAAAAAGCATAAGAAGAAAAGCTGAAAATATGATGTCCAAAGAGCTTGGGGATAGTCTGCAATATCACTGGGAATTTAGAAAGCCACAAACATGCAGAAAGCTCATACCACAGGCAGGATTCTTGCCTTCTTAGGAAAGACAAAAAAAGGCCCACGCTGTCATCTCCAGCTCAGCTTGTGGTTCTGCACTACCAGAAAATGAAGGCCAAAGCAGATTGGCAAATACCTGGCTGAGTGATAAAGATATGCCCCAAACACACAGAGCCCTTAAGTAAAGGATGATTGTAGTTTTACCAAAATCAGTTATTCATATATATTGAGATCTACTTCCATATTCTCTCATGTCCCATTGATCTATATGTCTATCTTTACAACAAAAACATACTGTTCTGATTACTAGATGCTGTGGACTAAATGCCCCTCTCCCTCCAATTCATTTGTTGAAACTAAGTTCCAACACAACAGTATTAAGAAGTTGGGCCTTTGAAAGGTGATGAATTCACAAAGATGGAGCCTTAGTGGTCTTATAAGAAGAGGCCTTAGGGCTGGCTTGTACTCTCTCCTATAAGAGGATGTAACAATAAGTCAGCAGTCTGCAACATGGAAGAGGTCTCTCAGCAAAACCTGAATGGGACAACACCCTGATCTCAGCCCTCCAGTCTCCAGAATCATGAAAAATAAATTTCTGTTGTTTGTAAGTCATTCACTCTGTGGTACTTTGTTTTAGCAGTTCAACATTGCAAATTTGTAAACTTTTCTTCTTTTTTTTTAAAGGCTTTTGTTTGTTGTTATTTAAATAGGTTTCAGTTCTATGTGAATTCAGAATCACCTTGTCACATCTATAAGATAATGTTTTTGGTTGTTTTTTTTTTTTCTCATAAGGATTACATTGGATAAATAGTTCAGTGTGTGGAAAACTGATATTTTAACACTGTTGGAACTTCTGGCTAGTGAACATAGAATGCATCTCCATTCATTCAGGCTTTTAAACTATTTCTCAGCTCTTAGTGTTCAAGTCACCCCCATATTTTATAAGATTTATACCTAAGTATTTTATATTTATACCATTTTAAGTGTTATTTTTCTGTTTAAATCTCATACTTGTACATCCTAAATATGTACAAATACAGTTGCTTGTGCATAGTGATCTTGCATCCAGCAAATATTGTTAAATTTGTGAGTTGTTGTAACTCTTTTGTATATTCCATTGGATTTACTTTTCTGTTCTGTTTTTTCTTCTGGTACCGGAGATTGAAACCAGGGGTATTCCACTTCCAAGCTTTACCCTCATCCCTTTCTTTACTTTTATCTTTATTTTTAATCAGGGTTTCACATTAGGTTGATGGCAGTCTCACTACTTGTTGAGACTGTCCTCAAACCTGCGATCCTCCTATCTCAGACTCTCAAATACTGGGATTACAAATGTGCACCACCATGCCCAGCTTCCTTTGGCTTTTCTGCATAAAAAATCATGACATCTGTGAGTCAAAACAGTTTTTTAAGACATTGTCTTCTTCAGATTGAAGAAGTATCTGTTTCTTGTTTATTAGCTGGTGTTTTTTGTTAAATTTTTAATTATGAATGACTGCTTAATTTTGTTAGATGACTTTCATTGTCTATTAAGATGGTAAAAGACATAAATAGTGTAACCACTGAAATAATGCTACGTATGTATACAAAATTATTAATTCCAAATTCCAATCTCAAAGTAATGTAGAGGCAGAGAGTGGGACCTGGCAGGAAGTGCTTTAAGAGTTGTGTGCATGTATGTTTATATTACTCTATACCCCAATATGATGCATAATTACAATGCACTAAATAAAAGTAAAAAAATATGATAATACATATTTTTATTTTTAGTATCTTAATATGGTGGACTACATAGATTAACTTTTGAATGTCAGATCAGCCTTTTATTGTTAGAATAGACTTCATTTGTCATGAGATAATTATCTTTTTATACATATCTGCAGTTGATTTGCTGCTGTTTTGACAAGGATTTTGTTGTTGGTATCCATGAAGAATACTGTTCTATAATTTTTTTTCCTTGTAATTGCTTTACTAGTTGTAAATGAGATATATTCCTATATCTTCGGTTTTCTGGAAAATTTGTGGAGAATCGGTGTAATTTTTTTCCCTAAATATGTGGTAGAATTTACTTATAAAGTCATTTGGGATGGATGTTTTACAAGTCGAAAAGTTTTCACCTAAAAATGCAATATATTTGTTAAATAGAGGGCTATTCCTATTTATTTCTCTTGAGTGAGCTTTAGTTGTTTGGGCCTTTGAAGGAATTTGTCTATTTCACCTAGGTTTTTGGATTTATTCCCATAAAGTTGTTTATAATGTTCCATTATGTTTCTTTAAATATCTATAAACAGTACCCTGCAAACTTTATTGTCATCATTCCTTTAAGAACCTTTTTTCAATGTCCCCCTTTTATATGCATTATTGGTTCATTATAGTTTCATGTCATAATGTTGTTCATAGAGATAGACATTTTTTCCTAATTGCTCAAAGTTTTAATTCCATAACTATATTTAATGTATATAAGTTTATAGCTTTGAATGTATGAATATACATATAAAACTATTACTACAGTAAGGAATTAATTATGTCTTTCACCTCCAGAAGTTTCCACTTGTATTCCACCTATTCTTTGATGATGAGAGACTTAACTTGAGATCTACTCTCCTAACAAATTTCTCAGTATCCAGCAGTATTGTTAACCATAGACACAATATTATACAAACAGATCTCTAGAACTTACTTGTCTGATATAACTAAAATGCTATACCTATTGAACTCTGATTTCCCTCACTCCAGCCCCAGGCAACTGCCATTCTACTCCTTTCTTCAATGAGTCTGACTGTTTCAAAACCCTCACATACATGGGATCGTGCAGCTTTTGTCTTTCTGTGCCTGATTTATTAAAGTTAACATAATGTAAAGGAATCCTGCCATTTGCGATAACATGAAAGAAACAGACATATATGTAAATAAAATCAACTCTGTGAGATTGTGAGTTTTGTTACAGAAAGTATTAAATCTACAGGTATATTGTGCTTATCACCTTACTATAACGTATCTTGTATCTTATACTACCTAATCTTACAATTATAACATATTATATATAACACTACAAGATCATATATTATGATAATAGGTGTGATTTTTATCCAATGCTCAGATACTATAATTTTTAACTAGTTTCTACTATTAGTAGATTTTTTAAACATTGAAATAGGAAAAATTTAAGTCAAAAGCAAACTATTTTGGTTTTCCAGTGATAATAAAAATAATGTGCATTTGCTCTTTTTATGAGCTTTATATTTAGTTTTTCCTTTATTCTCTGATCTTAAATTTACTGTGTATTGTCTTATTAAATATTCTATTTATATTCCCTCTGTAGTTTTTCTCAGGATTATTGTATTATTAATTTCTTCAGTGATTCTAATCATTTATTGAACATTTTTGAAAGTACAGAATTTATTAAACTAAGAAACTAATTGTAAAAGTGTCTTGTTATATGGCATATATAAAAGAATAAATTATTTTATATAAATTATAAAAGCTATATATGGAAGAGTAGTACTCTTTTCCCAAGAATCCTTTATACCTCCTATCATATTCACCAGTAGATTACAACAGTGATCAAATGCTTATCAGGGGCCACAGAAAATAATAATATCAAAAAAATTAAAGTATACTAACTGTACCTTCACATTGTTCGTTAGCATTTACAGGATATTTTTATAACTTCTCTTAATTGATTGTCATAAAAACACTCTAGATCAGTATGATAATATCATTCTTTGAAAAAATATACATAAAGACTTAAAAGGGTGACTACAAATGCCCTTACAGCCTTCTTTGGGAAGCCTAGAACATAGAAATATGGAGGATACACCAGAGCTTGGTATCCATAATCCTAAATGCTAGTTTTCATGTCCACTTTCTTTGTTCCTAGAGATTAGTTCCTGTGTCTAGTCCCCAAAATATTTGTAGCTGTTTCAGCAAAAGATAAATAATATATATTTTTACTTCTGGCCATTGTTAAAATGGAGGAAGATAATACAAAACTTTCTCCACTGTCTTAAGTCCAACTGAAAGCTGATTTTTATCATCTCCTTGGCTAAAAATTGGAAAAGAAATTTCATCACCTGCTTAGGTTAAATGATGAAAAAGTGACCAAAGCCCATTCCAATAAGTCAATTTTCCAGTTCTACAGAAAACCTAAAGCTAAACCAAAAGAAATTATTGGAGTTTTACTGTCTCAGAACCAAATTTCTATATGTCACAACACTATCAGAACACCTGCTTCTGAATTTTTTTTTTTTTAGTAGCATGTCAGATATGGAAGCCATATCCATGAAAAGCCATACAGTTAAAAATTAAAACAAACAAAAAAAATAGATGGACAGGCATGGTGGCACATGCCTGTAATCCCAGTATTTAGGAAGCTGAGATAGAAGGATCACAGGTTCAAGGCCAACCAGGGCAACTTAGTGAGGCCCTATTTCAAAATTAAATATATAAATAAATAAATAGATGTAGTGTAGTTTGGAGGTAGAATGCCCCTAGGTTCAATCCCTACTACCAAACACGTAAATAAATAAATAAATAAATAAATAAATAAATAAATAGTGTATATTGCAAATAGAGGCTCTGAAAATCAATCACTAATGAAAATGAGTATTGTTTCATTTTCATGTGTGAGAAGACATTCATGCCATCCAATAAGAAAAAACAAAATTTTTGTGTATTGAGAACATGGTGACAGTAAGAGAGGCACAGTGAATATTACCAGATGAAAAATTTGCTGGGTGGTAATCTTTGAGAAAGTTACTTAGCCTCTGTACCCAAATTTCCTCATTTACTAAATATGAGGATTGAATGAGTTAACAGTAATAATTTATATTAAACAGTGCCTGGCTTATAGTAAATGCTTTCTCAAAGCTTAGCATTTTCATGATTTGTGCATAGCCTAGAGGCCAAGAATTAGGTACTCATCTCCAACAACTTAGCCATAGGCTGATAGTGGAATAATGTTTATCTGTATTCCCATCTTTGAGAGATGGTTTCAATGAAGATCTCTTCAAATATATAAACAGTATTATTACAGATAAGAACAGGTCTATTCTATTGGTCAAAATTGCAGCTATGTTATGATACCAAATAGCCCTCAAATCTTGGTGCTGAAAACCACAGACTGATTTCTGGGTTACATTTCATTTCAGGGGCAATCTTCTCTCCGTAGTCACTCTAGGACCTAGTGCAAGGAAGCAGCCACCATCTTGAACACTGTTTGCTATGCTAGCGATGAAGTACTCTAGACAGTTTTACACGTATCCTTCTACTTCACTCCTTGACTAAAATCAGGAAACCACAGAGTTCAGTCATCTATGTTCCCAAAGTGGATGAGAATCAAGTATCTATGAAGAGCACTAATAAATACACATTACAACATTACAGATGCCTGGTATGTGGGTTGTGAGTGTAGAGACAGAAACAGGGTAAGGAAGCAGCCAGTGCCATGAAGTGAGATGATGGATTTAGTTCTGGGTTTGCACAATATTCCCTTCCCCCACCTCATCCTCCTCTCTAGTCCTCCTCACATACTCACATACACTTCATGCAAGGTAAGCCTCCTCATCCAGTTGTCTATGTGTTTTGGAGAGATGGGTGAAAAGGAAAACACCAGTTCTAGTCTAGCATTTGTTTGTGTCTGTAGCTCAGCCAAAGCTCTGTGGGCTAGAATTATTATCACAGCAGTTTCCACTATGGCGTTGTTAGATACTCCTTGATTTATCACATAAGCAAAACCTACAGAACCTTCATTTGTCTAAAGGGCCAAGGTGAGACTACTGGAGTGTCAAATTTTCTTTGCATAAAACAAAAACAAACAAACAAAAAAAACCTAAGAGGCAGGAGAAAGGAAGTAGTTTCATTAAACTGAGATAAAAAATAAAATTAAGGTGTTCCTATGTAATAGCACCCTCCCTCTCCCATTGGCTGTGCTAGCTGGAGGCCTTAGACCTCCATAGGACAGATAATCACCTTTTTCAGGATGGATATGGCCCCTGCTGAAGGTTACTTGTTTCAGACAACTCTTACTTCCTTCATTTTGTTTCAGTTCTTTAAAAACTTTAGGGAAGAGAGAGGGAGTTTCTAGCCTGACTAGGATCCTGAATGCACAAAGGGCTAGGGCCCAATTACTAAAACACTTCGGGGACATACAACAATGGATTGGTCACTATCACAGAAGCACACATGTGCTGCTCTATCTCAAACGTTACCCTTAGTAACAAAGACATTTTTTTCCCAAGCATCTTTTATGAAAACAGCTATTGGAGGCTGAATTGGTTCTATTTAATTAACTTTTTACTTCTAACCCTCAGGCACAGGAGAAAATAATGAAAAATCACCACAAAACAGTTGGTGACCACCTACTGATTTTTTTTTGAAATATTTCTAAATGTTTTGTTTCTATGTGAAAGCACTTTTCCCCTTAGCATTTTAGTTATCAGAAAATTCAATTGTATTAAGATAAAGGAAAATAGTAAAAAAAGTGTGCTACCTTGTTTATTTTTTCATTGAATTGTTTATGTTTATTTTTATGCTTTCTATTACTCTAATTCTGTCTGGTATAGTTTCATTTGCTTCCTCTTTTTTAAACATTCTGAATTTGTTTCACCCCCTCTCAATTTTGATGTATTTGTCTCTTCTCTCCAAATAGTCACATTGTATCATTAATGTAAGGCAGCAGAGTGAAGAAAGTTGATGTCTCTAGCTCTCCTTTTATATCATAATGCAACGTGTATTCAATTTATTTATATTTGCTCATTTTTCATATTATTCAATGGAATTTGCACAGAATGCTGCCATTTAATGAACTGAAAACAGTGATTTTGTAAACACATTGGAATAATACATAGTACTTAGATTGCATGACAATATTGGTATAGCAATATATCATTATTAATATTTTCTATTTTAATAGCACTGCTATCTTGATAAATTTCAAAATAACTCTAAAAAAGTTCTTTCCTTCATAGGCCTTTTTTTTTTTTTGCTACAGAAATTGTGATGAATTGTGATTAGCAAGAGATGATAATCAACATCTTAAAGAAATGAAAGCAGTTAACCTTTTGTTGCTATTTATAATTTTGAATATGTAGTTTTAATACAATAAAATAGCCCACAATAAGAATTTCACAGAAAATTAAAATAAAATATTATTAATTCTCCCTAAGGTTATTTCTGTTGGTACCTAGAACTGGTATATTAAAAACAAAACAAAACAAAAAAGTACACCTCCCTGTTTTGCCATCATCAAAAACAAAAGTGATGTCAAAGTAAACCAACATTTGCATGTAAAAGAGTTTTGAACAAGCTTCTGTAGTTTTCTAAGTGACTGTTTTCTGTGTATGCAAAACTTGGAATAAGGATTGGGTCATTTTCTTTCTTCTTTTGCTCTTTCTGTGTGTGTGTGTGTGTGTGTGTGTGTGTGTGGTGTATGTGTGCGAATGGAAATTTAACCCTGAGCTACAGCCAAAACCCTTTTTATGTTTTTTTTTTTTTTTTTTGTCTTTTTTTAAATGTTGTCTCACTAAGTTATAGTAGTTACTGTGGGCTGGCCTTCGAACCTGTGATCCTCCTGTCTAAGCCTCTCAAGGCCTCGGATTACAGACTGATGCCACTGTGCTGGGCAAAGAATCAGGTTATTTAAGATAAGTTTGTATAATGTTTCCCATGGCAGCAGTATAAATTGAGGAAAGAAACGTGGAAATAAAATGAAGATGATCATATAGAAACTTAGTAGAAGATTCAATTCAGGTTAATATTATTAATTTCAGAATGTAAATAAGACTGGGAATTAAGGTCACAGTATCAACAGTTTTGGAAAAAATTCTGCATATGAAGATAATACTTCCAATTGTAGATTGTATCATAATCATCATGCCATTAAAAAACAAGTATTTTTATTACATTACCTGAAATATGTTATTTCATGTTCATATATCTATGACCTTTTTTTCTTTTGTGGGGGTGGTACTGGGGATTGAACCCAGGGGCATTCTACCTCTGAGCCATATTCCCAGCTCTATTTTCTTTCTACATATATATTTTGAAACTAGGTTCTCCCTAGGTTGCTGAAGGTCTCACTAAATTTCTATATCTGTTGGCATTCTTGCAGCCGTAATCTAAATATCTGATCACATTACATAGAGGAAAGATGATTTATTTTCATATGGTTTCAGACTCAGTCCATGCGAGACTGGAGCTGTGGATCTCAGAACGTGGTGGCAGAAGACAAAGGGGGAGCACATGGACTGTGCTCTTTACATCATTGAGGCTGAAGGAGAGAGAGGCTCCACCTACAGGAACCAACATCCAGCAACACCCTACCAACCTACCAGGTACCACCCAAGTAAATGCATTACAGTGGATTTATCCACTTCTGGGATTACAACCCTCATGACTCAATTACATCAGCTCCAAACATTAAGTGAACTTTTTAGGGGACATTTTATAAGTAACTGTAACAATTGCTAAGGGTGGTCTTGAACCTTTGATATTCCTATCTCAACTTTTCAAGTACTGGGATTACAGTCAAGTGCCACCTTGCCTGGTTTATGATTTTTGTATGATCTATCCATCTAGCCAGCTTCTCTTTTGAAATTTATCCCCATAGAGAATTTTCACTCCACCTCAAAATATGTTCAAATATGAATGGTTCTTTGTGATTTCCCTGAGCCCAGTTAGAATTCATCTCTTTCTGCTTGGTGCTATCACTGAAGCACACTTACTTGTTTACACGTCTTCCTGGTCAAACAGTGGGCTTCTACTAGAGGGAAAGGAAAGGACTTTTTCCATGTTCTTCATCACTAGAATAAAGCAAGATGTAAATATGTGCTAAAGTAAGGATTCATAAAAAAAAAAAGTTCTTTCTGGTATGAAATAACTACCAAGATCAATTATCTTCTGTTATTGCTTTTGAGTTTAAGATGCTAAAAGCAGAGTTTCACATATTGTGTTGTCAGGAAAACACATATCCAGGTCATTTAAAATGCTTTAACAGACAATGAAATAAGAGATTTGATTGTGAAGAAGAGATTACATGAAGTCAAGCAAAGGTGATGAGGAAAAGAGGACAAAGGAGCAGGAGTTTGTGCATGTTTGGTGCCAAGGGTGAGAAAATCAGGAGAGTCAGTTAAGGATACAGCAGGCTTTTGTTAAAGTGTTGCACAATAAAGAAAAAGCCTAATGATTTCCAGAGATCAGAGAGGACTACTGTTTTGATCTCTACACAGTCTTTCTGAGGTTACTGACAAAATTGGACATAATCTCTCAGTGGCTTTCTTAGTTGTCTTTCTCCTACCACACTGTAGCACTGCCCTGCTCTTGCTCTACACAGCTCTCCCTCCCCTAATCATAGCTCTGTGCTTGTCTCCCTGGATACTCTGTGAGTTTCTTGAGGTCAGAACTCTGGCTTTACTTATCTTCAGGATTTTGATAATTTTAGATATTCTTTTTTTGTATGGGTTATAGGAGACTGAACCATACAGGAACATCTATGCAGAACACTGGCTATCAGAAAATACTGTTGACTTCATGTGAAAAGTAACAAATAGTACTACAATAACTTCAGAAAAACAGAATAACCTGATAGAAATTATTAGTAAATTTCTAAAAATATTTTAAAAAGTTGTTTCAATACTTTCCTATAAACACTTCCTCAGGATAAAATAAAAAAAAAAAAGAAACAAGAAAAAAAAAGCTATACTTCTAAAGATGTTCATTGAAGTCAGGCATTATGGCACATATCTCTAATCTCAATACTAGAGAGGCTGAAACAGGTTAGAGGCCAGCCTCAACAACTTAGTGAAACCTTGTTTCCAAATAAAAATTTAAAAAGTCTAGAGTTGTAGCTCAGAGGTAGAATGCCCCTGGGTCTAATCCCCAATACCATTAAAAAAAAAAAGATGTCGGGGAAGGGGTCAGATGAGAAATGTGTGCACATTTGTCTCTATCAATTCATACCTAACAAAGATGTATACATACAAAGCACGAACTATTACAATAAAAAAATAAATTATTAAAAATAATTTTGAAAAAAAGATGTCATTAAAAATTATCCTTAATAGTGGAATTTGTAAACTAAATATCAACAAAAGGATAACTTGATCAGTTATTTTATATTGGCTCAAAGAGATAGCCATACAGCTATTAAAGGATAATAATAAAATGTTATAGACACATAAAAAAGAGTTGTTATAAAATTTAAAGTGAAAAAAGCCAATATGTCATTTCAAATGCTATATGATTACAATTATGTTAAATATATATGCAGCTAAATGAAGGAAGTGATGGAGCAATATATTTTATAGAAATGGCTTTATGGTGGGAGAATTATGGTTGTTCTAATTTTCAGAATTTTCTTTTAATGTTATAACATTTTTTTAAAACATACATAAAACTTGCGTGTTTTTTTTATATCTTAGAAACTTAAGATGAAGACAAAAGGAGATAAAGCAGTTCTAAAAAAAGCTTATCATATAACTTTTATATCTAACATTCTTTAAATGTTTTCTAGCACCTACTATATCTTTTCAGCATGTGTACTTTATTTTCTTTATACCAACTATGTTTCAAGACAACTGTTCTGGTCAGCATTCTTACAGATAGCTATAATTTAAAAGATTGACCATAACTTAGAGGAAAGAAAGTTTATTTTCTTATAGTTTCTGGCTCAGGGCATGTGAGGTTAGAGACTGTGCCTCTCAGCGCATGGCAGCAGAAGACAGAGAGAGGAAGAATACATGGGCTTTTCTCCTCAAATCATGGAGGCTGGAAGCAAGAAAAAGCATGAGGAGGAGGAACCATATATATATCCCAAGTCCACATTCCCAGGGACCCATCCTCTCCAGTTATTTCCTAGCAGCCCAGGCCACCACCCTACCAGCTCAGGCCAGCCCCCAGGACCTATCCCCTCTGTCCACACCCTATCAGCCCAGGCCAAATTTGTTGTTTTGTTTTTTACAATAAATCCATTGTAATTATAACCCTCATGACTCAATTAGATCAACTCCAAGCATTAATGAATGAGCTCTTTAGGGGACATTTTATATCTAACTATAACAACAACACAGATTTATTTTCTTCTAATTATGCAATCAGTAAACTGGATCAAAATTCCAATTCAGGTCTCACTGGGCTACAATCAAAATGTTGGCAAGGTTTTATTCTGTCGTAGAAGAGATATCTCCAACAAAGGGTCCAAGGATTTCCTTTGAGAGAAGGGGAAACTCTTCTCCGGACCAGTGGGGTCTTTGACATGCAAAATAGAAAAGAATTCATCAGTGTTAGCAGAGGCACAGAAATTATTTAAGAAGCAAGGAATACGAATTAAAGGGAGAATGGAGGCCACCTTGAAAGTGAGAAAGAAAGGTGTTTGAGGAGTTCATAGATTTTATTTTATTTTATTTATTTATTTATTTATTTATTTATTTATTTACTTACGGTACTGTGGCTTGAACTCAGGGGCATTCTACCTCCGAGCTACGCCCCCAGCCCTATTTTTTATTCTTTATTTTGAAACCGAGTCTCACTAAGTTGCGGAGTGCCTCACTAGGTAGCTGAGGCTGGCCGCGAACCCGGATCCTCCGGTCTCAGCCTCCCGAATGCTGGGATTACAAGCTTGCGTCACCATGCCCGGCTCGCATAGATTTTATTTTAAAGTAAGCTTGGTGAAGGGTGAAGATCAGGTGTAGGAAGATATGTGAGGATGACATTGTCCAATGATAACTAGATGATTTGTGGTGGTATTGTCATCTTCAGGATTCTTGATCTTTCTCTATCATCTGACCAATAGATAATACTGGATATTCCCTTATTCATAACTTTTCTCAATATTGTATCTCTCACGCTTAAATTATTTATCAAGGTAATTAATTAACAGTGTGCAAGGTAATTAGCAGAGGTGAGTGAGTTTGTGGTTAAATTTAATATTTACAGATTTCTTAGAAAATTGGGAATGATAAGCCTGGGAGAGACTGGCTTGGAGGGTGACAGACCTGGAAAAGTATGTGGAACTTCTGAATTAAAAATGTATTTCCTTCTCCCTCTTTTAGGTGTCCTTTCTACCTATATCCTTTATTTTTCTATCCTACCTGAGTTATTTTCTAAAGTTTCTAGGCACTAATCAGTTTCCTTGAGATTTCCAGCTTCTAGAAAACACCCAAATTTCTTAGCTTTGAAGTTCTCTTTCTCTTCCTTCAGAGCCAAGAATATTTCACCTGTCTGACTCTTCTTCTATGGTCATATCACTTTCTGACCAGTCAGGAAAGATTCTCCACTTGTAAGAATTTATATGATTAGATTCAGCCCATTCAAATGATCCAGACTGATCTTCCATTTTAGGATCTTTAATCTTGATTATATCTGCAAAGATATTTTTGTCATGTGAGGTAATACATGTTAAGATTTTGGGCAAAAAATATAGAAATATTTCTGCATTAATTTATCTAGCACACTCACTGGCTCATACCTACCTGAAGAAGTACCCAATTTTCTGAAGTAATCTTAAAGTAATCTTGGTTTCTTATGCTAGTTATTTATATGGAAGAATAGTTTTTCATGCTCTGGGAAACTTTCTCCTAGTTACATAACTTGGCTATAAAACTTTAAAATAAGTAATAAATCTTTTCCCTTTCTCCTTTCTTCATGAATATTTAGCCTAAAAGATAATAGGTGGAATATATGCTATACAGGAGTGGATGCTGGAAGGGAGATGGGTTGAGTGACTTGGTGTAATGGGATGCAGAGGATATTTGTATGCGTTTGATGGATGAAGGAAGAGCATGCAGGGGAGGTTGCAACCATCTACTATGGAATGTTGGATTGAGGTTGGGGTGAGGAATTCACACATGGCCTGGTAAAGGGTACAAAAGCCAAAGGAGATGAGGAAGCCATTTCTGTGGCCAATCTCTAAGTAATCATATTCAAGAAGTGTGAGGGACACATCCATGTAAGAGGTATGAAACAGTGCAAGCAACATGGTGTGAGGTATCAGAAACCCAAATGAGTAAATGACCCTATCATATTTTATTACAGCATAAGTATGTACTGTAACAAAATCACATGATGGTGATGGTATGGGGGAGGGTACACAGCAAAAATATAAATGATTTGGCAGAGTATCAGAGTCTCCAAAGAGTGAGAACACATTCTTAGTAGGTTGGGGCACCATAGTGAGTGTGTTCTTGGTGGGGAAGATATCCATGAATAATCTGGTTCAGGTGCTATGTACTGAGATCTGTAAGGATAGTTCTACTCCAGACCTGGAGGAGAATTTTGTAGCCCAAGCAGGATAAGTGGAACAATTGCAGAAGGTTATCAATGGGTAAGGGTAGATGTTGAGACGAGAAGAGCATCCACATGGTGAGGTAGAGAGAAAGAAAATTGATTACATGCAGCAGGGATTCATCAGATAAGAAAATATATTAAGAATATTTTCACTAAATATTTTCCTCACTAAAAGCCAAGATTTCTATGGTTGGATAAAGGAGTTAATATTAAAAGGAGGAAAAGTGAAACGAAGCTTCTAGCATTGCTATTGGAATGGAATTGGAGATATTTGTATGAACTCAAAAATTTTAATGCATGTTGATGGCGTAGAAAAAATATGTGTGTGTGTGTGTGTGCGTGTGTGTGTGGGTGTGGGTGTGTGTGTATACATACTCAGATTATTCCCTAGTTCCATTTCCTGAGAGGGCCTGGGAGCACCAATACCCATACAGAGACTTGTTGAAGGAAACTGTTCAAATAATGCTATGTGCATATACAAAATTATCAATACCAATGTCAATAATGTGTATGGGGAGGCAGAGGGAGCAGAGTGGGATCTGAAGGGAAACATTCTGTACAAGTATGTTTCTGTAACACTGAAACTCATTATGATGTACCACCAAAGTAAGTTTTCAAAAAATAAACAGTAAAAAGATAAAATTAAATAAAAAAAAACTCTATAAAAATTAGCATACCTAGCCCCAGAGTTTGTTTTCTAAATGTCATTCTTCACTAGAAGTAAGCATAGTTTCTGGGATTAATGGGGAATTTTAGAGGTAAGGAGGGGAAGATGTAAAATGAGCCACTAGCATCATGTTGTACATAAAAATAAGGAAGTACACAAATAATCAAACAAACACATGTGTGCATACAAACACACACAAATCTAGTTTTAAACTGTCACTAGCTAGATAAAAATAATTTCTGAATCTAAATAAATAATATTGACAGATTTTAACCTACTGCATAAAATTAAAATCAATTTGTCCATAATATAACTATATATATATATATATATGCATGTATAGAAAAAATATTGCAAATAATGCAATAAAAAGAATGATGGGATTTGAAGAAAATCACCTACATCAGCATCCATTATAATAAAATTAATTCATAAATAAAACATTAATAGATGGTAAAAGTTTGATGTAAAACAAAAATATTATACATAATCTCAAAGTATTTTCCCATATTATACTTACTGATAATAAGTTGGAAAAAAGTAACTTCACTGTGGTGACAACCAGCAGACGTCAGTCACCTTGATCAAATGTTCAAAATTAACATCATCAAAATGGAACAAATCAAATTATTTACCACCTGATAAGATGCAATCAGTGTTACTTCCCTGATATTCCTGCCAAAGCCATTTAATCGGAGGAAGAATCAGATAAGCCCAAATTGAAAGACATTTTCTAAATAACTGGTTTAAAATCTTCCAAAGTGTCAAGGGCATGAGAGAAAAGTCAAGGCAGAAGAAGGAAGTGAAAGAAGATTAAAGATACAGAGCATCTAAATGCAGTGTATGATGTTAAATTAAGAACTGGCTTCCTGGGCTTGTGGACTGTGTATTGGCCTAGGGCCTTGTACTTGGAAGTGTCCCATTGCTTGGTTTAATGTTCTGCTGTGTTTCCAATTTTTAATAATTTTTTGACAAGTCCACATTCATTTTGAACTGTGCCCTAGGCATTATTGTTCCTGTTCAGATTGAATCACTTTTCTAAAAAAAGGACATTACTGGAATAATTGACAAAATTTAGATAGGGTCTGTGTAGAGCATGAAACATAAAACAACTTCAGGAGCTCATAAGCAACTTGTTTGGAAATGTCAATTTGTATAGAGCCTGGGACATAACCTCAGGAACTCATCAAGCAACTTGTTTTGACATGTCAGCATATGACTCAGACCAACAAGCCTGTGCTGGAATTGATAAAGGACCCTTGTATCATAAATCTCTTCGTGCATCTGACAGACTTATGTCATCAATACATTTGTGGAAATGACAAGTGTGTGCCAATACATTTGCCAAATGACAACAAGCCTGCTAAGGACCCTATAGGAACCCTATAAAATAGCAGCTGTTGTGACACACAGCACTATTGCTTACACCAGGATGAGTCTACTGTGTGTATAACTTCAATCCAGCTACTTCACTTCAACCCTCCTCTTTGCTGACTGAGGATCAGTGTGACTCTTTAGGCTTCTCAGAGCATGGACCCACTTCAGAATCTTCTCTTCCATTCCTGGACTTGGTTCCTTATCCCCTTGACTCTGCTTGTTTGTTTGTAATTGGTTATTTGTTAAGTATGTGAAGTGTTCTAAGTTTTAATACTTATATATTGTTTAATATACTTGTTTGACCTAAATTGTTAGATTTGCTAGTATGAAATTTATTGTTTGATGCTAATTCATAACTGATGATTAGCTTTTGGCAAAGTAGCTGCCCAGCTACTGAATTTAGCTTAACTTTATGCTTCGCCACCAGCTGCATCCCTAGCATTCCTTTTGTGGGGAGAAATACCTACTTGTTCTGAATTTCCTGAACATGAGTGGGGCTTTCAAGTGTCCTTCAGATTAACATCCTTAAAGTTGCTCCAAGAATCCCCTGCTCACCATCTGGCTTCGGGGCAATTGTTGAAGTCAGCATGTACATCTCTCTCATGGATGGCATTAGGTGGAACTGGCCAAAAGTATAAAATCTGCCACTTAAGGATGGTAGATAAATGAGATGGGAAACTGAGACTTGAGTTTGTGAGAGTTTGTTCCATCAGGCTAACATTACAGTAGACAAGATTTTGTAATGAAAGAAGTATCACTTTCGTAAACATAATGGGAGTAAAAAATAAGACAAAGAAAGAAAAAATAATTTCATAATAAATTTCTACGTGCTATAACTTTCGAGTATTGAATAAATTTAATGGCATTGTGGAAAGACACAAATTGTGTGTGACATGACTTATTGATCTTAGGACCTTGTAGTCCATTCCTTGCAAAAGGTTCTGCTACTTTAATGGAAGGAATATAATTTTTTTATTTTGATGGCTCTATTTATGATATGTAAGAGAATGTCTTTTGGGGATGCACATACTAAAGTACTTGGGAGTCATACAAAATGTAACAGAAAAATACTCTTGGTGCTATAATTTCAGCTTTTCCATAAGATCCAAGTTATTTCAAAAGAAAAACTAAAAGACACTTTCTTAAAGCCCATGTGGAGTTGAGAATTGATGGATTAAGACAATATGGGTGGATGGACCTCAAGTGAACTATGCTCTACATAGTGTATATAGTACTTATAAAACATTCTCAAAATGACAAAATATGATCATTGATTGGTGACTGAGGGTTAAAAATTGAGAAAGGGTGAATGTGATTACTAACAGGTTAATACATGGCATTCCTTGGTGCTGAATAGAATAATTTTAAATGGCCCAGAAATTTCATGTAAGGAGGACTTAGAACAAAAATATGGTTGGAATATATATGGGGACAATGAGGTTTGTGTTGAATTTTCATTGACTCAGGCTATGTGACAACCTTCTGGACTTTATTGGAAGAGAGTTAGAAAGGGAGGGAGACACAAGCCCCAGATGTTATTTCATAGGATCTCCACTGACAAAAGAATTATTTAAAAATTAAATTTGGCTAAAAATCAATTATCATCCCTATCAGGAAAATATTTGGTTTATATTATTTGATAGTTAAAATTTGCCACAATTATAACAAAAATATTTTTTAAAAAAGATTCTGAAAGCCGGGCATGGTGGCACACGCTTGTAATCCCAGCATTCGGGAGGCTGAAACCGGAGGATCCAGGTTCCCGGCCAGCCTCAGCTACCTAGTGAGACACTCCGCAACTTAGTGAGACTCAGTTTCAAAATAAAGAATAAAAAATAGGGCTGGGGGTATAGCTCGGAAGTAGAATGCCCCTGAGTTCAATCCCCAGTACCGAAAGAAAAAAAAAAAAAAGATTCTGAAAATCCCTTTCTTTTCCAGCGCGCTAATGCAGAAAACCATGGAAAGAAATATTTCCATGCATATATATATAGATATATATCCATATATAGAGATATATATCCATATATATTTCTACAAAGGGGTTGACAAAGATAGATGAAAGTTGAGCTCAGTCTGAGTAAATTTTAGATAGACTCACTCTGGATCCCTGAACTTCCTTTTAAGAGTATTTCCTTTGGAAAACAAGCAATTGTGAATCTTTTCCTGTGACTTTCCCTTTGAGATGTAAAATAGTAGTAGAAGCAGTAATAATAATAATAATAATAATAATAATAATAATAATAATGATAAAGCTTCACAAGTTCTATCCTTTTGAAATGTAGTCAAGGAAATTACCCCCCCCCCCATTTCAGGGTTTCTGTGGGAGGATACAAATCTAACTTTGCCTGTGATTTGCTCCAAACTGTAAACTTGCATTAGGTCAGGATGACACCTAAAGTTTGTATTTCCTTTGGTAAAGCCAATTAGCAAATTCAGATGGCCCCACTTCAGTTCATAAAACATCTTCAGTTTTTTGTCTGGAAGGAGGGCCAATGTGGGTAGCTAAGTATCCAGATTTATTCTTCTGCTGACAATAGTATAAAAGTAAAATCAATTTTTCTCTTCTTACCTTGTATGATGCTTTTTTTTTTTCTCTTTTGCTTTAGCAATGGTAAGAGCTGATAAAGAATCTGAGTTCAGCTAGGCATGGTGGCACACGCATGTAATCCCAGTACTTGGAAGGCTGACACAGAAGGATCCCGGTTCATGGCCAGCCTCGGCTACTTAGTTAGGCCATCCACAACTTAGTGAGACCCTGTTTCAAAATAAAGAATAAAAAACAGGACTGTGGGTGTAGCTCAGAAGTAGAATGCCCCTGGATTCAATCTCCAGTATTATTTAAAAAAAAAGAAGAAGAAGAAGAATCTAACTCTTAGTTGCTGAGGCTGGCGTTGAACGTGTGATCTTCCTGTCGGAGCTTCCCAAGTACTAGGATTTCAGGCATGCACCACCACACCCAACTCATTTTTTTGATTTTTGTTTTTACTTTGGGAAATATTTCTAGAATTCTCAAGAGGAACAAGTATTTATTTTTATTTTATATAAAGGCACAAATGATAAATGGATTGTCCAAGGTAGTTTTAAGGTTAATCATCTTTTATTTTAAATACATGAAGAATTCATATATGAGAATATATTAAGTCTTTTGTAGCAAAAGATTAGCTTAATTTAAGAAACCACCATTTTTTAAAGTTAGTGTTTCTCAAAAAAATCACAAATGCCAACCCTTCTCCCAGCTTTCCATTCCAGATGAATTAACCAAGTCAACCGCTTTAAGATTGTGAAACTATTCTCCTACCAATAAAAGTATGGTACAGAAATTCACATTAGAAATATAAAAACTCTGGCTATCCTGGGCCAAAGTAGTTCTTAGCAATAAAAGTCATGCAGGAGGCATCACAATACCTGACTTTAAACTCTACTACAAAGCCACAGTAATAAAAACAGCATGGTATTGGCACAAAAACAGACACATAGACCAAAGGAGCAGAATAGAAGACTCAGAAACAGACCCACAGACTTACAGTCAACTGATTTTTGACAAAGGAGCCGAAAGTATACACTGGAAAAAAGATAGCCTCTTTAACAAATGGTGTTAGCAAAATTGGTTAACCATATGCAGGAAAATAGAAATAAACCCCACTTTCTCACCCTGCACAAGAGTCAACTCAAGGTGGATCAAGGACCTGGAAGTCAGACAAGAGACCTTGCAGCTACTTGAAGAGGGCATAGGACAACACTTGAACACATAGGCACAGGTAAAAAATTTCTCAATAAGACTCCCAAAGCACAAGCAGCTCAAAGGAAGATCAATACATGGGATTGCATTAAACTGAAGAGCTTCTGCACAGCAAAGGAAACTATCAAGAACCTCAACAGAGAGCCTACAGAGTGGGAGAAAATTTTTGCCAG